>CAKNYM010052732.1:395787-427478 GCA_932195095.1 Andricus curvator | reverse complement strand
GTTTGTCATAAGGACAACCGCAGGATTTCGCTGGAAGCGGGTGCTAATCTGAAAAATTGCACCCGCTCCCAGCGAAATCGCGGTAAAATTTCAGCTGTAACCACGTCTCACGACCATGAGATGGGTGGTTACAGTCTGCGACGAATTCAATACGATGTTCCGGCAAAAGTCTCGTGCTCCCTAAGGACAGGGAGCGACCCAAGGACGACAGCTTTCTGCATTTTCCCCGCAAGTGTCTCAGCATTTTGTTGACACACAGAATGCTTTTCAGACTATTAACCAGTGAAACCTTGGCACCTCCAAGAGCGCCGATGAATAAGACGATTAGCTTAACAGAATATTCCGGGTATAACCGTCGCAACTCCCTTATAAGATCATTATACCTCTCTTATTTTCTTTTTCCTTGGCTGTGACGTGTTTTTCAGCTGGTGCCGAAAATTCGATAACGAACATGGTTCGTTTCTCGAAGTCAAGGAGAACTATGTCAGGCCTGGAGTGCGCAACAGAAACAATTGTCGAGAATAGGAAGTTCCAGTATATACGGCACTTCTCATTTTCGACAATTGACTCTATTTCCCTAGGAGCGTTTAGCGGAGCGGTATTTGGGCTAGATGTGTCCTAGATGTGTCCTAGATGCTCGGGGTGTGCATGACACGCTCTGCAGCTATCATCGGGAATGTCTTGGCTCAAAATGTGGCGACGGTATGCTAGAGTGGAAATGACACCGTCTTGGCATGCCAAAATGAAGCCCTCCGTGCCCAACTTCAATCCGGGTGATCTAAGGAAAGCAAACGTTAGCTCATACGACATCGACTGATCTTCCACATTTCTGTGGAAGATGCCGTCCATCCTCTTGTCGAGGAGCTGAGCGTGGAAGTTTTTCTCCTGTGCTTTCTTAATCCGGGCCTTCAGGAGTGAGTATTCAAGATGGATAAGATTTGATGCATTTTGCTCACCCCTAATATTGAAGTCAAGGCCGAGTGTTTCAGCAGCCTCCTCCGCCGCTTTGTACAGAAACGCCCCTTTTCCCACTTCTTCGTGTTTCCTGACCATTTTAAGAAGAGGGTTTTGTCCATTTGCAACTATATGTGCTGTAACCAGAATAAGTCTGTTGTGAAGACATTCAAGATTCAGTATTCTGCGACCACCTAGACGGCGTGAGATGTAAAGTCGCGGAACAGAAGACTTAAGGTGCATGCTCTTGTTCATGTGCAAAAGCTTTCGCGTCCCGATATCAATTCTGAGCTCGTCCTTCGTCCATGGAACCACTCCAAATGAATAGAGTACTACCGGGACGGCAAGCATGTTCGTTGCAGATACTTTGTTTCTCGCCGACAGTTCGGAAGACCAAATCTGCCGGATGAGACGTTTGTATCTGCATCGGAGAGTATCCTTTATAGATGTCACGTCCTGAATGCGGCTCTGTGGCACGCCCAGGTATGTATAGGTCTCTCCAGCGCAAAGGTGTCATATAGCGCTTCTGTCAACGAGCTCAGGATCTTCGGGGATGCCATTAAGTTTTCCTTTCTTCAAATTAACCTTGGCACATTTCTCTAACCCGAATTCCATTCCAATATCTTGAGTGTACTGTTTGACAATTTTCAGAGCTAGATGTAGTTTCTCTTGATTCCTAGCATAGATCTTAAGATCATCCGTGTAAAATACATGAGTGACCTTATGCTTTCGGTTTCCAGGTTTGCCGCAGAGATACCCTTCGGAATGGCGAAGTGCGAGAGATAGTGGCAATAATGTGAGGCAAAAGAGGAGAGGGCTCATAGTGTCGCCCTGAAATACACCTCTCTGAAAGGTGATACTGTTAGTGATCACACGATGTTTTCCAGATGAGATAGTAAATCTGGTTTTCCAAAGCGGCATTAATGTCTCTATGCACCTCACGATGTGTGGATGAACCTTTAGGCTTTCCAACAGACAGATGATAAGTCTATGGGAGGTTGAATCGAAAGCTTTCCGGTAATCAATCCAGGCCATCGATAGGTGACGCTGATAGGATGCTGCGTCTTTACAGACACATCTATCGCTGAGCAAGTTCTCCCGACATCCTGCTACGCCTTTCTTTGAGCCACGTCGTTCATACATCTCTCGCCAGACAGGTCCAATTGTCCGAACAATCCTATCATTTAGGATAGCTGTCAAGATCTTATACAGTGTGATCAGACAAGTTATTGGCCTGTAATTCTTAGGGTCAGCTAAGTTGCCTGTCTTCGGCAGGAGCACTGTACGCCCTTCCACCAACCACCCCGGAATAGGCTCTTCCGACTTTAGATATGATGTGAAAATTCGGGTCAGATGCTGGTGGGTTGAAGGAAACTTCTTCCACCAGAAGGTCTTGATACCATCTGGTCCCGGAGCGGAATAGTTCTTCATGCCTCTTAATACGTTTTTCACCTCCTCGGTAGTGATAGGTGGGCATTCCTCCTCAGCTGTTATGAGGGCATTGCACAGCTCCTTGAAGCTATTTATTTTCTTTGAGCCTTCTTCAAGTGGATGTTGGACTTCGTAGACTTCTCTCCAAAATGTTTCGACCTCCTCTGGTTTGGGCGGATGGTCGACAGTAACTGGAGGGTCTTGGAAGAGTCGAGATGAGTCAGACGAAAACTGTTGATTTTCTCTGACCCACCTCTCTCTCCGCTCTAGACTTCTCCTAGCGTTAGATAGTACTCGTATTCTGTCAACAATATGCTGCCTGATGGTCAGTAGCTTTGACTTGTTGATTGTTTGATGACGGATCCGCAGTTCGCACGCGAACTGTCGAACCTTGGCAGTGAAAGTCCTGCCAGATGTTATGTAGTCAATCACACACTGAATGCGGGACGCGTACTGTCTTGTCCAGCCTATCTTTGTGCTAAGTTGATGCATTCGTCTTTTGGTCTTATGATCAACCGTTGGTTTTGTTTTACGGTTTGCATCTGCCAAAGTTCTCGCTGCATTGTACACCCTAAAATTGATAGTCCAGAGGTCGGATTCTTCGGAAAAATCTCCACGAAGCTCATCATCTAGTTCAGTCAGATCTTAGGGCTTGGGAGAAACCTGAATGTTGATGTTTCTCCGGGTCTTGAAGCATCGTGCTTCCTCTATTGGATGCCTGTTCGAGGTTGGTCTCAGTGTCGCCTCTCTTTCTCTGTTGCCGGCTTGTTCTGGCTGCGGTTGTGTAGACGCTCCGCTTATATAACCCCTTTTCCGGAGGTCCTCGGCACAGTTTCGCAGACGTTTTTGCGAAAAATCCGAGAGCTCTGGGTGTTTCTCGCACAACAGAGCATGCAGTCGCGCCATGTAACCTTTTCGTTCAGGGGCCATACTGGTATCATAGAACTCCAGCAGGTCGTCCCTGAGTCGATCCGTCCACCTAAAAGTAATTAGATTCCGCCGGTCAATCGCATTGACTCCGTCTTGATTGGCTCCCCCAACTCTAGGGTAGTCGGCATTGTTTTCCGACCCATTGTCGGGAGTCCTGCGCGTTCGATTGTTTTGAACCGCATTTCCTACAACTATGTTTGGTTTTGTCATTGTTGTTCCCACGAGCAGCTAGGGAAAAGGGTTAGTCCATCCTTGTAGAGCCCCGCGTGCAAGGATAAGGCTGATACTCTGAGAGGTCCCCCGGTATCCCAGAGTCACCGTTTGAGACACCTCACCCAGGTGCCATTCAGCTTTCGGTACGGTTGTTAGGCCTTCGCTTAGGAGTTATTCCTTCGGGACCATCCCTGCACAATTGTCCGCGACTGCTTATTAATTATTGTAGCCATATTCAGCAGAAACCCTTGGTACAGGGACCCTCTATCCGCAACCCGAGGACGCGTTCGGTGGCTTTGTCATAGGCCCTTCGGTTCGATTCCCAAGGAATCAAAACCGAATACCGAATATATATATATATATATATATATATACATACATATATAATACACATAACAAATGTGTATTATATTTATTTCTGTACCTCGGTATGGGGCTTCTTATTCAGATATGGGAAGTCCAAAGTGGACTTATGCCAGGAAGATCATGTACAGATCAGATATTTAGCTTAAGACAGATCACAGAAAAAAGCTTAAGAGTAGGAAAGAAAGTTTTCTGTGCATTTGTTGACCTAGAAAAAGCATTTGACAAGGTAAATAGAAGTAACCTTTGGGGAGTCCTTAAAGAGTACGGAGTCAATGGATGGCTCCTACAAGCAATAAAAACAATATATACATGTAGTAAAGCGAGTGTAAGGGTAAATGGGAAACTGAGTGACTGGTTCGATATTATGCAAGGCGTGAAACAAGGATGCGTTATATCCTCATGGCAGGGTCTCTTCTCAGAAATAAAAACATATAAAAAAAATCTGCCCGCTTCGCGGGCACATTCTCATGGCGCGCTTCGCGCGCGGCTCGCTTCGCTCGCAAGTTTGAGCGCGCCTAGGGCGCGCGACTGTTGGATCTCGCGCTTCGCGCTCGATCATATATTTATCTCGCGCTTCGCGCTCGATTATGTGTTCACCTCGCGCTACGCGCTCGGGCGTATTTGCATCGCGCTTTACGCTAGGCTCCTCTAGATTTTTGAACTTCGTGTTCGACATCCATGAAAAGAAAAGGTTTGTTTGCAAATATTATAAAATTATCAAAACCTCTACATATTAAGTGATTGTTAAATTTATTTTTATTTTAGACTGAAAAGGAACTTTATTTACTCAAGGTTCTATCGACCTTAAGGAACACATTCTCATCCAGACACTCGCGCTTCGCGCTCGATATTTGATTTGAAAATCATTTGAACCGTATGATAGAAACAAAAAAGTTTGAGCGCACTTACGGCGTGCGATTTGGTAAATACACTGAGCGCGCACTTTGTGCTTCGTATTATATGTTCTTCATATACAAATTACTAAATTTGTATTTGATTTCAAATGAAAAGTAATGATATAATTCAGGCGACAAATTTTATTATTTAACATTTTATTTTAGCTTGTGCCGTTCAGCAAAAAAGTTAAATTTTTCATTTTGAATATATTCTTACCACAAAAATTGATTACGGGTGTGTAAGTCTTTTTTGAATGCACAATTTTTGTTCATTTATATGTTTTCGTACCTTGCATTGTTTTTTCAAAAATTTGATTTTTTTTACTGTCAATGTTATTTTCACGAATAAAACGAAAACCACGCATCCTATCGAAACATGAGTCACAATAAATTTGTACCTCTTCCTTGGATGAACAAATTTTGTTTCGGTCATTTTTTCGTAGCTGGTAATATTCGTCTGAAAATTTGATTTTTCTATTTTCAATGCTGTTTTTTACGAATAAAACAAAAACTACGCGTCATATCAAAAAGTGAATGATAAGAAATTTGTAGATCTTTTTTAGGTGCACAATTTTGGCGAGATGATACTTTCTGGTATCTTGCATAGTTTTACAGCAAAATGGCTTTTTTGATTTTTCATTAATTTTTTGTGCGATCAAAATTTGAATTTTTTATTTTTCGAAAAATTCAAAAAGTTGTTATGAAAATATTATAGGGTGTTCAGGAATCAACGTTTTTCTCCTCTTGACTTTTTTTCATATCGTGCGTTTTTCGGCTTAAAATGTTCATTTTCGTTTGTTTTTTGGAATTTTGAAAATGCTATAACTCCAGTAATTTTTTTTTTATCACGAAAAGTCATAAGAATATTTTGTTCGTCATTTTGCGTACTACTAATAACCGTACATAGAATTTTCAAATCTTCCAAAAAAGTGGTCTCAAAAATTTTCAAAATGTGCTCACTTTTTGGATTTTCATCCAAAATAGCTGGTTAACGAACTCGTTCTCTATTTTTGGGCCATAAAAAAGTGTGCCAAAGCTCAATCAAATCTGATCATTCTTTCGAAAGTTATCGTGGCTACAGACAGACAGACAGACAGAGAGAGAGACAGACTACAGACTACAGACAGACAGACACCTTCGTAAAAATCGTTTTTTCTAGCTCAGGGGGTCTCGAAACGTGGAGATTTGATGAAAACCGACTATGTCAAATTTTACATAAAACCAATACCTTCTCATTAGAATGAGAATGTAAAAAAGCTAAAATGGCCATACATAATTCTATATTCGTACCGACTGTACTATACGGTAGCGAGACATGGACATGTCAAGAAAAGGACAGGAGTAAAATTAACGCGATTGGCATGAAACCTCTGCGCACAATATGCGTGAAAACACTAATGGACAAAGTCCGAAACGAGATAATCCTCAAAGAATGTGGTACAGGAGAGACACCAGTTGACACATGGGAAAGAAATCAGTTAAGATGGTTCGGACATCTTGAAAGAATGAAAGATGAACGACTGACCAAACAAGTGTATAAAGGTAAAGTAAATGGCAGAATGGCCAGAGGTAGACCGCCGAAAGAATAGTTAGAATCTGTAAATGAGACATTAATCCGAAGAGACATAAGAAGCCATAGAAACACAAGAGCTTTCATGAAAAAATGCATGGACGTGAAAGAAGCTAGAGTAGTATGCCAGGACAGAAAAGTGTGACGACAAATAGTTTGTAAACAGAGTGACTATAGAGTTAATGACGCCTCAAACAAAGACCTTGGATAATAATGGGCCCAAGTGGGGAACCACACATAACAATTTTGTGAGGGTCTTCACTTGGGGTGATCGCTAGAGAGATTGCTCAGCAACCTGGGTCGGAGCAGTGTTGCGGAACCAACGTGTCATTTAAGTAAATAACACGAGAATTCTAGATCAATCTAAAATCTACCTTATACCTATATACCCATCCACAAAATACTATTTTCCAACCGAGCAAGTCACGCCTACCCCGAAAGGGAGATGGCTTAATGGATGCCTAGTTTTTGTTTGAATCGCAAACAATAACACTAAAAATAAACAAATTAAATTTATTGAAAAACGACAAAAGGTACGAAAAAAAATTAATAGACCAAAAATGTTCACCTAAAAAGGATCTACAAATTTTTTATTAATAATTTTTAGATAGGACGATTAGATTTACTTTTAATCGTAAAAAATAGCGTTGAAAATAAAAAAATGAAATTTTTGGAAAAATCTCACAAGAGACGAAAAAAAATGAAAATACAAAAGTTGTTTAACCAAAAAAGATATAAAAATTGGTTATAAACTCTTGTTATAACAATATATTAAGTATTAAAAAATTAACTTATCGGAAAAAACAACACAAGTTACAATAACATTTTATTTAACAAAAATTTTTACCTAAGTTATATCTACAAATTTCTTAAGAACCACTTTACGCTAGGATGCGTATTTTTAGTTTGAATCGTAAAAAATAACATTGAAAATAAACAAAATAAATTTATAGAGAAACGACACAAATTTCAATGAAATGATTACTAAAAAAAATTGTTTTTTTTTTTATAGGATGCGCACTTTTATTTAATTCTAAAAACAAGACAATGAAAATACGTATGTTTCAATACCAATGCATATTATGAATTGTAATAATATAAATTTATTGCATTGATACATTTTTTAGGGTAGCTGATAATAACATTTAATGCAAAATAAGAAACAAATATTAAAGTAATCATGACAAATAAAATCTGTACTTCATTTTGCAATATCTGAATAAGCAGTCCCAGACTGAGGAACAGAAATAAATATAATATACATTTGATATACTAATAGAGTTGAAGTCAATGTAGAAAAGTTCGCACTTTGGACTAAATCGAGTGCGAAGCACGAGATACGTGATGAGAATGCGTTCGTTAAAGCCGAAGGAGCCAACAGAGAATTTACAATCACCAAATTACAGATGTCGATGCTTTGACCTCTAATTTTAAAAGGTCTCTGCACAAATGGGCGGGAGGGATACAAAAACAAAACGCGTAGCGCGAGGTAAATACATTATCGAGTGCGAAGCGCGAGATAAATATAATATTATCGAGAGCGAAGCGCGAGGACCAACAGTTGCGCGCCCTAGGCGCGCTCAAACTTGCGAGCTTAATTTTGTATCATTAATGTTATTTTTTATGAATAAAACAAAAAGTACGCGTTCTATCAAAAAATGAATCATAACAAATTTGTAGATCTTTTTGAGTGAACAATTTTTGTTTTTTAATTTTTTTTCGAACCTTGTGTCGTTTTTCCAACAAAATTTAGTTATTATTTTTAATGTTATTATTTTTGACGATTAAAACAAAAACTACCCGTCGAAAAATTGGTATTTCCGATTTTTCAACAAAATTCGAAAAGTTGTTATGGCAATCTTGTAGGACTTTTTATCGAAAAGCGTTGTGAGGATAAATTGTTCGACTTTCCGAGTACTATAAATAGCCGTACCTAGAATTTTCGAATCTTGAAAAAAATTGTCTAAAAAATGTTGAAAATGCTCTAACCTTTTGAATTTTTAACCAAAATAGCTGGATAACCAACTTAACCTTCAGTTTCTTTCAAAAGTTATCGTGCTCACATACAGCATACATACACAGGCATACATACGTACAGAGACATTCGTAAAAACCTGTTTTTTGGGTTCAGAGTGTCTCAGAACGTGAACATTTGACAAAAATTGGGGGGAGGTCAAATTTTAAACAAATCTAATACCTTCTCTGATGAGAATGTTATAATATAAGCAAATTCAATAAATTTGAATGGGCCGGATCGAGACAGATTCAGTTTCATTACATGAATCACAAAGTTCTCAATCAGATGAAAATATTACAATAATTGCACTTGAGTAACGGACGTTTGGATATACAGAGTTTTTTTAAAAATGATAATTTTATAAATAGTTTGAGGTTTAGAATTATTAATAGGGTGAAGTGAGTTAATGCAGATTAATGTAAGATTCTTTATAGGCGTGTGAACAAAAAATGGAAATTTTGAGTCAGATCGAGCCGGCTTTTTTTCGAGTCGAATCGAGTTCAAGTGACTCAAACATTCGAGAACCCCAACGGCTTCGAGTTCTCGAAAGCTTTGAATCCTCGAACAGTTTCGAGCCACCTAAAAGTTTCGAACTACCCAATAGATCAAAACTTTCATGTTCAAAAAGTAACATTACGTTAATAAAACTTTCATAGAATTCAATACTAAGGGGTTTTTTCGGGTTTCTAATAAACAAATTTGAGATCAAAATTGGGATCTAAGATTGCGACCATGTGTGCAATTATCTTACAAATACAGTGCTGTAGTATGGCAGTGTGGCATAATGGGCTTTATAGCCTGAATATAGTGTCAAAGAATTAAAATACGTTCCACAAATACGCACATAATAACAGTCTTTTCATTTCATTCATTCATTTTTAGCACATAATAGTTTTGAACAAATTATAAGGCTACAGCTCGTTCCGATTTTAAGAAATTTTGTTTTTTCGGCTATGAGTAATGGACAATCCTAATGGTGATCCTAAATCCAATTTAATTAAAATAGTTAGATCCGGTATATAGAATATGTAGGAGTCTTATTTTGTACTATTTTAGGTAAAATACAAGGGGAATAAGAACCTTAAATATTCTAGGAGTAACTTTTACGATTAAATTCATAACTGTGACAACAGAACCTTGGACGCAGATTAGAGGCTATTATATAGGCTTTCCATACTAACTTCTTTCCTAGTTTTGAAATACTCATAGAATAATATGGATTAATTAAACACATTTGTTTTCACCCTCGGGTTCTTCAACTCTGTGGTGACGAATAAGGGGCCACCTTATGAGGTGGGACGGGGTTATTGATTTATGGATGAAAGATGCAACGAAGAACTAACAACACAACCGTATGTTGTAGATTTCATTAATTAGTTTCACTTCCTTATGATCTTATAATATTACAAAAATAACGTCATACTCGGAATATACTGCAATGTCCATTTCAAGCAAAGTCTGATGAATCAGTTTCTCCTTTTTTGAATGAGACTAAGCCCTATCCGACTGCTCGGTTTTCAACATTGGAGAAACCGCACATAAGGCACCACATCTGTTGAAGCCGACAAAAGCATTATGGTATATAGGAAATTTTATTTATTTAGTTAATTTTTAATGGACTTGTCAAACAAAAAGCTCGGAATTTGTACAGTTCATCCTTTAATAATTTATTGGAAACAATGATAATTATTAATCATAATTAATTATAATTACTAATTATTATCAAAAAAATTGTACACGTTTAAAAAAAAAGGATTATTAAGAAAACTTTGTTCAGCATATTGTCAATATTTAGCATTTAAAAAATAATAATAAATTATTAGCAAATGAACAGTGAATATTTCAAGCTCCTTACACAACAGAAACGTGAGGAATTAAATTATTTAAACGATGACCATTTTTCGGAGGAGACGAATAGGACTGAATGAGTCCGACGATTCTTTAATTTAGAAATTATTGAGACATTAAAAGAAATCGTACGCAAGGCTACTAGGTTCCATTTGCTATTTTAGCTTCTTGGGATGCAAGGCTTTTGCGGCATATGTCTGTCAAAAAAATAACGAGTAAAATTGATTTAGAAACCAATCGATATCAATATAAAATTCCGGTGATTCAAATGCAAGTGACTGGATTTTTGTTTCCTAGATTATTAATGATTTCATCTTACATATATATCAGGCTAGAGTTTCGTTTAGGATGAAAATCCCCCCGGCGAAAGTTTCGCATAGAAAATTTTCTATTCGTATGAATCTATTTTGTCTGAAATTTGTATCCGAAGCGATTCATTCTCAGATTTAAACGAATTTAAAGGTGGCTTCGGATTAATTCAGGTTGAATTTTGACGGATTGAAAAGAATTACAGGGTGCTTTCAGATTACTTTGGGAATTTATTCGGATTCAACTCATGAATGAAAAATGGTTTCGGACTGATTCATATTGAGGGCGCGAATTGAAAAGAAATGAAAGATGGATTCGGATTTGTTTCAGTCTGACTCGGATTTAACTTGGTGTTAGTTTATGGATTGAGAAGTATTGAAAGTTGCTCGGGATGAGTCTCGACCTCATTTCCATTGCACGTCAGATTGAGAACGATTAAAAGCTCGATTCGAATTGGTGTTGGATTCATTCTTACTGCGCTTCATGGGCTTGAGAATAATTCGGACTGGGCGCAAGGATTGAAAATGGATTGGGTTCGGATTGAGTCGGGTTCAACTTAGTGTCCATGTGCGAATTGAGAAGAATTAAAAAGTCTGTCTGTATGAGCCTCGGATTCATTTGGATTGATTCCGATTGTATTGAATGCAGGTTTGTGAATGATTCGGAATAGTTCGGATTGGTTTGAAATGAATTCTCATCTGAACTTTTTCTTAATGTGTCAATGTTTGATTAAAAACCGACATTGCATTAGGATTCTCATACAGTACCTACTTTGAATTTTTTGGAAGCATTTATCCAGTTTAAATATTAAATTATACACACCTGTTGAGTGCGTGTCTTCCTGTGCTTCGGAATTGCCTCATTTATGTTGACTTTACTACCTTTGTTTGACGAATTAATTTCCTTGAGCGATTCCGTACTTGGAGATACATCCAGAGTAAAATGCCCTACTTCCCCAGATGCGGACTTCTTTACCCGCATACCACGGCATTTTTCCGTACCCTCAAGTGGATTTACATATAAATTACTGTCCGCCTCCTCAGTGAGGTCGCTTTGTGAGTAAAATGGATGCGTCTGACAGCTAGCGTAAGTGTCTGAACTGTCCACGCTGCCTCGTTCGTTGTAATTATTTTTACTACTGTACACATTCGGCTCTGCGATTTGCACAGGGGACATTTGTAATTCACCAAAACCAGTGTTTTCCAGGCTACTTCCTCGTATAGATCTCAATTCTTGACAAATAGGAGTCTTGAAGTCACTCGTTGCAAGAGGCATGATATCTTCTGCATCTCGGTGTTCTTTATATTCCTACGAAAATGGTATGAAATTTTTAATTCAATGTGACTATTTTTACTAATAATTCATTGATCAAAATGTTGATTTTTTTCCTTCGCTAATCTTCTATTGGTCTATTCTAATCTTGCATCTACCTTAGCATACTATTAACATACAATACCCAAGTGCTTCATAATCCTATAACTAAGAAATATAAAAAGCTTCTTTGAAAATATTATAAAGCAAGATCAGGAATTCGTTGTTTAAATTTGTATAATTTTTGCTACCTTTTAAATACATGAAATAAATAAGGATTCCCACAACTTATTATTAAAATAATTAATGTATCAGACTGGCAAAGAAAAAGTTTTATATCTAAAAATAAAACACATTTGATAACATTCAATTTTTTCAAAGGGCACTAGAACCCTAAATACGATTATATATTGTAATGTCAGACACTACTACATGCCCTTGAAAAAAATTCTGATACTTTCATTAGCCGGCAGAGTGGTGCCGGAAATTCAAAATTTTCAAAATTAAATAAACTTTGATGGTGCAAAAATTAGTGCGAATTTTTTAAGTGGTAGAACAGTCAAAACATCAATATTTCAATAGTCGAATGTAAAAAAGTAATTTTTCATCTATACTTGAAAAAATCTGGTTTGGTTTGAAGATAGTATCCAAAAAATTGAAAAAACTGTTATTTAGTAGAGATCCTCAAGGGCGAGTTGTGTCAAGTCCGCAGAGATTATTTTTGGCCCAAGAAAACTGGAACACGAAGGCCTCAAAAGCGCGCGATTTCTCAAATCAGAGTCCTCAATCTGTTCCTTTTTTATTAGAAGACAAATTTAAATTGGCTATGTGAAGTTTATACATGAATTTAACGTAATTTAACGCATTTTAATATTGAAACGCAGTTTTCATTTTTCGCGCGTTAACTAAAAACTCTGAGATCCGGCTTATTTTGTATACGCAGTAGCTAAAAAGTAACTTCTTGACTTAACTCTCCCTTTAGGATCTCTATTATTTAGTAGTTAATTATTTTATCAGTACGTCACACTCAGTCGATAACGTCAATTATAGTATGGCGCGGTCATGTAGTGAAACTAATCAGTACTTCTCCATTCACGATTTCGCAATCCGGCATAAAAAATATACTTTCCAAAATTTTATGTTGGAGTTAGGTTAGAACACCAAGAGAATGGCTATCGGTCCGGTCGGCCGTGGAAATTACTTGCTAAATGATTGGTGGAAATTTTGTTACACCACCGCCCACCACGTGTCAGTGGCGTAGCCCGGATTTGATAAAGGGAGTGGTTTTAAAGGCTACGTTACTACTTACAGGGGGGGGGCGGGAATAAGGATAATGTGAGATATAAAATTTACAAATGTCTTATTTATCATCCTTGCGGAAAAAATTGTTTTAAAATCATGAAAACTCTACATTATCACCCAAATACATTAAACTTTATTAACATATTTTAAATTGTCAATTAATTAAGACCACATTAGGGTTAGCCGGTTCTGTACAAAAGCAACCTTTCCCAGGAAACAAGAATGGATTGAGTGGAAATGATTTGAATCGGTGAATTTAAGGATGCTGATTCACGCGAATTTTAATCATTTCAATCGGCCACCATACAACCACCACCAAATCACGCAAATCTCGTTGAATTATTATTCAGTTTTTTGTCTTTGAGTTGTCTGAAATATAAGAAACTCAGCCGGTAAATATCGTTCCGATGGTTCCGATAAAAACAGAAAAATAAATCATTTAAATTTGTCTGAATCGGTGTTCCTATATGGTGACCAATTGAAATGATTAAATTTATGAGACCGATTAAAAATTTCACAAACCGATAGACCGAAATTCGCGTGAATCGGCATTCCTTAATTCTCCGATTCAAATAGTCCCATTCAATCGATTCTTTTTTCGTGGTTTGATTTCTGACCGATTAAAAAATCATCTATTGGGTTTAAAACAAAAAAACGGATTATTATATTATTCCTATTACAAAATGTATTGTTAAAATTTTAATATAATATTGCACTTAGTCTAATAATAATGCATATATAGTATTCCATATTTCATTGTTTATTATTACGTACTATCAATAATGGAGCAATATTAGCTGCATTCGCAATTCGGTTAGTTAAGTGTCTACTTTTAGATATTTATCCGCAAAAAAATGTTTAGACTTGTAAGGAAACTGAATAGTTTTCTTTTCTCGTATAGAATTTATTCAATTAAACCATGTACAGAGAATCTTATTTGTCAAAATGCGTACTAATTTCATTTCATGTGTACCATAAATTACCTACTGCTTATACTTTTCTTTAATCTGGAATTATTGAGAAATTTCGGTTGAGCCGTGCAATTTCAAAATGCACAATTTCATTAGGTAAAGATTTTCTCTACAAATATTTTCAGCCTCAAGATTAATATTGTTACAGTTCATATTTTGTCTTTTAGAAATTAATTAATTTTTATAAGGTTATAATTATAAGGGTTGAGGAAAATTTTTGTATCGGGACGAGGGCCTACGCCATTGAACACGTAAACAATGCTTAGAACCAATAATTCCATCTCGGAGAGACCAAATGAAAAGGGGTTATCTCGTGTGGTGAACTCTCTAAATAAGCTTCAAAATCCCATTTAAATTGTACTGGGAACTCCAGCGCCCCAACCTTTATAGTAACTTTTCATTTGGTCTCTTCAAGATGGAAACCATTCAAAAAAGCGTCGTCATGTGCATCGATAACGTCTATATATATATATATATATATATATATATATATATATATATATCATCGTATACTAAATCAAATTGATATTTTTTGAAGAAACAATTTAAAACTGCATTTTCAAGGATGTTAGGAAATTAAGCTACGTTTTTTCAGAAGTGAAAACAAATGATCAAAAAGGTTTATCAAATAATTAATTGCAATTTATCTTTTAAAGCAACGCACTAAATTTATAAATTGCTTTTCAAATATAATTTTGAAAAAATTAATATAAGTATGTTTTTGTTTGGCATCTACTTCTGATTTTTCTTTTCTGTCAAAAATCTAGTTTTTATGCTTAAAGTTTGTCGAAACAGCGGTGAGCTGAAAGAAGCGAGGCAGTAACTACTGAAGGGTCACTCTGTCTCGTTTGTCGAGTCTTTCACTACTGAGTGAGACGACAGCCTCACTGACTTTACGGTATCATTTTTTAGGTGTCCTTCTTTTGAATAGGAGAACTTCATGCTGTTATTTTCAATGTAAAACAAATGAGTCTGGGCCCCCATCAGCGGTGTGATTTTAGTATCACTCGAGACAGTTTTTTCCACGGAGTAATAATGAGACCGATCATGCTGTACAAAGCGCCTTGAGTTTTGACTGCGGTAAGTGTACATTTATTGCCGAGCTCAGACGTTTCTAATCAGCACATTATGGCCATTTGGTCATTCGCACTGTGATCCGCTATCTCCTTTTCTCCCGCGAGAAGTGTGCGAGTGAGCGCCGTGTTTAATGACAACTGAAAACTGAGGTTACGTTCCCGTAAATATTATTAATATTTAACTGAACACTTTTAAAATTAGAAGTTAAATTATTTTCATTTTAAGTCGTTATAAATTAATAATTGTTCAATTGTTATTTATACACTAAAATTTGTTTGAAATGTTTTTAAATATTCTCTTAAAAATTTTTTAAAATGAAAAATCACTTTAAATTCTCCTAGTAATCTGATATAAAATTTGTTATTTTCATGAAATTTTTGAAAATCCTTAAAAAGCTTGAAAATTCTATTTCAAAATCTTCAAAAATTTACATTTTTTTGAATCTTTTTAAATTTGAAATTGTCTTAAAAATGTTTTTAAAACTTCTAAATGACTTCTAAATGACAAAGTGACTTTGGTTAACATTTTTTGAAATCTTTTAGTTTTCAATTATTTGTTAATCTTTTCGAAACTTTGAAATATCTCCTCAACTTACTCGAATTTTTTCTACATGAATAATTGTTCAACTTATTTTGCCATAAGTTGCAAAACATTGATATAACCGCAATTTGCTGTCGTTGTTGTCATCACGGAGTGGTTGTCATTGACTGGCGCTCACTCGCACACTTCTCGCGGGAGAAAAGGAGATAGCAGATCACAGTGCGTATGACCAAATGGCCATAATGTGCTGATTAGAAACGTTTAAGCTCGGCAATAAATGTACAGTTACCGCAGTCAAAACGAATGTACGGAGATCGGTCTCCTTATTATTACTTTTTTTTACAGTGTATGATTTAAATAAAGACATTGTCTGACCTACAATAGGTCGCGATTTAACACTTGCCGAAGGTGATCCTTTTTGACCTATATTTGCAGGTAAATGTTAAGTGTTCAGTTTTTTTGCAAATAGCTCATTTCGGGGATGTCATAGAAGAAAATTATCAAAAAAAACGGTAGTTTATGCGATTGCAAAAGGGAGATTAAAAAAAAATTAAACAATATTTAGAGGTGGCCCATCGTCTTTGAAGTTTGTCATTCTAAAAGCTGCCAATTTCTGTAATTGAAGAGTAGATCGTAAAAGTACAACCTCAGCTCTTTTTATCGGTATGACTCTGTAACAGAATTAGTTAGCGTCCCCGCTCAGTCTGACTGAACTTGGCGTAAACATGCCTAGAACGCTTACCACAAAAGGGTCGGCTTTGTTATCTCAAGACCCACTGTGGACTTTTATGACCGAGCTGATGAGTTCTCCGCCACGAACATTAAACAGCTTCTTAAGTCGTAGACCTGTCAAATCTCAAAAATGTACTTTATAGATTTGCTTTCAATGTAGCAGGTTTAATTATATTTTTCTTAATCTGACTGTTCAAAAAATGTACTCTTCAACCATTGAGGAAAATATTCACAAAATCTCAGTATCAGATATACATTATTAGGGCTGCTATTAGTATTTGAAAACAGTGGAAATTAGTAAAAATAGCACTTTTTAGGCAACCATAGTTAATATTTATTATGAAATGTTCATTGAAAAATACTTTTATATGGATTCAGAGGACCTCAAGAACAACATATTAAAAGTTTAAATTAAAAAGTGGATAAATTGGTGGTTAAAATCTTAAATGAAAAACAAGTTGATTTCGCCCATGTTAATTGCATAAGATCTTCCAAGATGATTGGGCCACCTCTATATATTGTTTAACAATTTTTTTTACAAAAGTCTACCTTCTATAAACGCATAATCTGCCGCTATTTGCACTTCGCTCATAAAAAAACCAAAAGTGTTCTTTTCTGGTCACCCTAATGAGTATATTACCTTCCAAAAATACCAGTTTTATGTTATTTTTTGGCAGAAAATGCTAAATCGTGTTATTGGGAAACAGTTCGTTTCATGCATGTCACACGACAATGTTCTAACGGGATGAATGAAAGGGGACATAATTATGCGTAAGTTAAAAAAAATAAATGTTCCTACCCTTACTCTACCCTTACTACCCTTACTCTATTGACTATTCATTGACTGAAGCGTACCGTGCAACGAAATTGCGGCCATTTTTTAACAGTTCTTTACCATATAAGGGACTTGATTGATTAAAAATAAATATTTAACAATTTTTTATAATTGAATAAATAATTTTGTTAAATGAACATATGTCCATCATCCATCGAATGTAATGTGCATTTTTGGCCTTTTTACTGAAATCGCTGTTAGGGAGGCTTATTATATATTAAAAATGAATATTTACCCATTTTTCAATTAATAAATATTTTTTTAAACAAATATAATTCCACCACCCATCGAGTGTGCATTTATTATAATTTTTTACTGCAATTTCTATTAGGCAGGCTTATTATAATCAATAAAATACTAACCCATTATGTAGAAGTACTGTTGTCAGTTTTTAAAAATGAATTATTGATAATAATTTCTAGCTTTTATAAGTGTTCTTAATATTGTTCAAAATATACTACCGATGGATAGCACCGGACCACTAACCGGGTGAACTGTTAAAAATTAGCCTTGACTTTGAAAGGTGATGCGACTGATAGCGCTATCCAGAATATAGATAAAAGTATATTTTTACTTAAAATTTAACTCTTGGCAGGAGCTAGGAAAATGAATTTATTAATTTGATATTTTTTAAAAGTGATCTTTATAATTTTACTTTTAATGTGGGCCATCAAAAATTGAAAAGTTTCCACAGGTTCATGAAATAATAATTCATATGTGCGAGCATGCTGAATTTGAAATACATTACCGCACGGCTCAATAGATTGGAATTTTATTAATTATAATAAGCCTCCCTAATAAAAATTATAATAAAAAATAAATCTCAGAAATAAATCCCATTGAATTTATCTTCTTATAACTTTGTCGTGTGACATCCATGAAACGAGCTATTTCCCAAAAAGATGATTTTTGCATTTTTCGCTAGAAAAAGAACAATAAACTGGTATATTTGGAAGGTCTACTGAAGGTTCTACTGTGACATTCCGGAGACGAACTATTTCCAAGAAACTGAACACTTGACATTTACAGGCAAATAGAGGTCGAAAAAGGTCACCTTCGGCAAGTGCTAACTTGTGACCTATTGCAGATAGTACAATGGTCTTTTTTTAAATTACAGGTAATTGCGCCTTCTTTAATCATTCATCTGTTGACCATTTTAAGATATGGCATGTGATTTTCGACAAAAAATCGAAAAAATCAGGGTTTTTTAAAAGACGGTAACTTCTAGGTTATTGGCGACAGAAAACTTTTTTTTAGTTTTGCGCAGAATTGTGCCTACTTCAATTTTGATGACAACACTTTTCACTCTTGGATGCGTATGAAAGCAAAAATACACTGACATATGGTATTTTGCAACTTTTTCAACCAAATTTTCCGTTTTGCGGTACATAGTCCTTGTCACGCGGCTACATGCTTCGTGGTGCGAAACACATCCAAAGCCCTCGCACTTGTCGCAACTACTGCTGCGAAACCGTGATGAGGACCTCCGGAAAAGGGGTTGCGAATATACGCTTCGTGGAGATTTTTTCGTCAACAAGTCAATGCTGCTGACCATCAGGCAGCCCGTTGTTGACCGAATACAGGTACTACCTGATGCTAGGAGAAGTCTAAAGCGGAGGGAGAGATGGTTCAGAGAAAATGAACAGTTTTTCTCTGACCTATCTCGACTCTTCAGAGATCGTCCAATTACTGTGGACCACCCGCCCAAACCAGAGGAGGTCGAGGCATTTTGGAGAGAAGTCCATGATAACATTCACTGATAGAAAACTCAAAGAACTTAAACAGCTTCGAGGAGCTGTGCAGTGCCCTCATAACACCTGAGGAGTAATGCCTACACCACCGAGGAGATGAAAAAAGCATTAAGAGGCATGAAGAACTATTCCGCTTCGGGACCAGATGGCATCAAGACCTTCTGGTGGAAGAAGTTTCCTTCAACCCACCAGCATCAGGCCCGCATTTTCACCTCGTATTTAAAGTCGATAGAGCCTATTCCGGAGTGGTTGGTGGAAGGACGCACAGTGCTCCTGCCGAAGATGGGCAACTTAGTTGACCCTAAGAATAACAGGCCAATAACTTCTCTGAACATGCTGTATAAGATCTTCACAGCAATCCTAAATGATAGGATTGTTCGGACAATCGCACTGTGTAGCGAGAGATGTACGAACAACGCGGTTCGAAAAAAGGCATAGCAGGATGTCGGGAGAATCTGCTGAATCGATAGATGTGTTTGCAAAGATACAGTATCATACGAACGCTGCCTATCGAAAGCTTTCAATTCAACCTCCCCTCGACTCAATATCTATCTGTTGAAAAGCTCAAAGGTTCATCTACACATCGTGAGGTGCATAAAGAGATTGAAGCCGCTTTGGGAAATCAGATTTAGTATCTCATCTGGAAAACATCTCGAGACAGAAACAACGTCACCTTTTAGAGAGGTATCTTTTAGGGCGACACCATGAGCCCTCTCCTCTTTCTACTCACATTATTATCACGATCTCTCGCACTTCTGCATTCCCAAGAGTACTTCTGCGGCAAAACTGAAAACCTAAAGCATAAGGTCACTCATGTATTTTATATTGATGACCTGAAGAGCTATGCTTCTGGTGCAAGTAAACTTCAACTTGCTCTAAATATCATCAAGAAGTACATAGGAGAGATTGGTATGGACTTTGGATTGGATAATTGTGCCAAGATTAATCTGAAGAACAGAAAGATTATTGACGTACCCGATTACGCTGAGCTTGAGAAGAGACGCTGGAGAGACCTATACATACCTGGGCGTGCCAAAATGCCGCATTGAGGACGTAACATTAGTGAAGGAGTCTCTCCGAAGCAGATACAAGCATCTTCTTCGACAGGTTTGGTCTTCAAATCTGTCGGCGTTCAACAAGGTATCTGCAACTAACATGCTTGCCGTCCCGGTTCTACTCTACTCGTTTAAGGTGGTTCAATCGACGAAGATGGAGCTTGCGGCTCTTGATATCGCCACGCGTAAAATCATCCATATGCATAGGAGCCTTCACATCAATTCGACCGTTCCGCGATTATACATCTCACGCCGTCGAGGCGGACTTCTGAATCTCCAATATCTTCAAAACCGTATTGTTTTGAGTACAGCTTACATCGTTGCAAATGGCAGACATCCTCTTCTAAAAAGGGTCAGGAAACACGAGATGATTGACAAAGGAGCGTTCCTTTACAAAGCTGCGGAGCAGGCGGCCGAGACCCTTGGCCTGAATTTTAACATCAGGAGTGAGGAAAGTGCATTACTTCATCTTAGTGCCTCACGTCTAAAAGCCGAAATGAAGAAAGCAGAGGTTGAAAAATTCCGCCAACAGCTACTAGACAAGGTACTTAGCGTGTCATGCACACGCTGAGTACCTAGAACACATACTATCCAGGTGTCTCACTGACGCGGGAACGACGTATGTCTGCAGACATAATGCGACCCTGAGAGTGCTTTATAACTATCTTTATGTGAAATTTTCTGGAACTACGATTTTTGGACAGCAGTCTCCATTGCACACTCGAGGCCTGACATCGTTCTCTTAAGACTTCAAGAAATGAACTATATTCATAATTGAATTCTCGACTCCAGCCGACTACAACATCACTGCCAAGGAAAAGGAAAAGGAGGAGATGTATCAAGACCCTAGAAAAAAGCTACAACGACTGCACCCACAATATTCAGTTAAAGTAATTTTTCTTGTGATCGGTGCTCTTGGTGGTGCGAAACTCACTGGTTCGTAACCTTAAAGCCATACCCGCGTGCCAAAAACATGCCAAGGCACTTGCGAGATGGATGCAGAAAGCTGTCATTCTAGAGTCGCTTCGTGTCCTCAAGACACACGAGGGTTTCGCTAGCCTGTCGTTGTGATTTCGTCGTGCTTTGTGGCTACCCATCTCCTTGTCGTTAGACGTGGCCGCAGGTGTGATTTACCGCGGTTCTACTGGGAGCCGGTGTTTAAAACTAGTTGCTAACAAAACCGCTCATAGTTTTATTTGTCTATGCAAGATATATCTATGGATTTAGTGTCATCTTTTAACTTTCATTAATCGTTAGTGACTTAATTCTGACTAATTCGCAGTGAAATCGTTATAAATTAATTTTAGTATGCAATTTCATTACTTCTGAATCATATTCAGTTAAATTCAGTATCTACGCACAGAAGGGGGGCGGGAGTTTTGGTTCAAACTAAACTTGAGCCTATAATTGTTTAAATAAACAAGTATAACCATATTACCATTTTTTAATTTCACGTTCTAGCTTCTTTTAAATAATGCACGAAATTTGCAATATCTACATTTCGACGCCTCCATTCAATATGAGTCTATCTGCTGATAGCGCCGTGTATGAGACTATGCGCTGTGTATAGGCATAGGGAATAGTCTCATACACGGCACTGTTAGCACATAGACTTATATTGAATGGAGGCGTCGATTTAATATAGCGACATAGAAAACTGTATTTAATAGTACACTAGAGTCCCGCTATAGCGGCCGTTTCGGGGGTGCCCTTAATCAACAAAGAAACTATCTCCTTCTTGCTTGTGGCTTCTGATAGCTCCGAACCATAAACATCGCAATTCCGCTGACCTTGCAAGCGCCTCTCTCTTGCCCCCTTGCACTACCTTGTCTGCTGTATCGGGAACGGATAAAGCGGGACTGCAGTGTATACCCTACAAAAAACGTCGGATTAAAAAGTATTGCTTCACATTCACGAGATGTTCTCTGGAAATCTTCTTTGCGACAACCTCGGATTGGGACGGAAGCACAATACTTTTTGATGCGAGAATTCGCATATAACGTCTAAATCTTGAATACGTCTGAATGCCAAGTGATAGATTTCGCATTCAATGCGTGTTAATGCGAGAGTTCTAATATGTTTCAATGCTATATAATTATATTATTTAAATATAAATTTGTCTCAATGCTATTGAATACGATTAAATGCGAAGCAGAACATATGCGATTGCTAAGTATTGAATCGCATTCACGAGATGTTCTCTGGAAATCTGCTTTTCGACAACCTCTCATTCAAAGTGCCATACTTTTGAATACGTTTCAATGTGACATTTTTTTAGGGCATTGAACACGAAGTAGGCGAAGTAGTCTTTCAGGTGTATGCCACGATCTATTCTGTATCTCGAAAAATGTGTGATAGGTTTGTACACAACTAGTGCTTCGATCATCACTCGATCTGTAATTTTTTTTTTAATTGAAGGAAATTCAACGAATTGAATAGTTTATATTGAAAATTATTTTAAGAAACTTGAATATACGTAAAATTTTATCAAAATTCAAACACTTATCATTTATTACCCCAGAAAAGTAACGAGTAGAGTGACGATCGCAGCGCCATATCGTATTTCTTCTTTCCGGCGCAGGTATGGAATTTCAGAATGGCGTGCATACCCCTGAGTCTTTCTACGGCCGATCGTCAGTTTGTAAGAATGAGGCGCAGCCGAATTATTGCAAACATGCGAGACCGTAAGAAGATGTTGCCTCCTCAATGCACACGATACTTTATGCAATGAAATTATGGTTTTCCAGTTTTCTCGTGAAATTACGTCTCACATTTGAGGTTAGTTTAAAGGGACAAATACTGCGCAGAACAGCGCGCGTGGGCCGACAAAGTGTACTTTCTCTGCCTAGGCAACAAATACCTACTTTGTTGCTCCAAAACACGCCCAGAAAGCGATTTCCATTGCTCATGGATGTTATCGATTTTTCCATGGGGTATTATTTACTGTTGCTAGAGGTTTTTATTTTTTGATATTGTTACTTTAACACTACACATTATGCATCAATTAATTTTACGAATATTATAAACAAATTTCATGAAAATAATTATTCTCAGCTTAATTACAATAGTACATCATTCGATAATTAATTGGAATGCTAGGCTGTAGGCTAAATTTTCAATTTAAACCAAAAAGTGCACTTTTGTCCTATACGCTACAGGGGAACTTTAGGCCGTCCGAGGTAATTTTTTCACCATGTGACTTTGTCAAAAAATTGCTTTCAATGCGATTTACTGAAATATAGCAATCGATTCCTTCATTCAATATGAGTCTATATAGTGGCCGCGCCGTGTATGAGACTATATCCTATGCTCAAGGTAGCCAACCGTCCCGCATTCGCCGGGACGGTCCCGTATTAGTACCTTCTGTCCCGCTTTGAAATTCGTCCCACAAAGTGTCCCGGAAAATTGGGATAGCGTCCCGCATGTCCCGCATTTACTATGCTTTTTATACAATCTATACTTTTTTGGTAAAAAAATGAATATTCATTACACTCGCACTACAGTCTTTCAAGTTTATAATACACGCGCATAAGTAGCATAAAGTTTTTCGTACTATGACCAAGGTAGCCAACTATCCAAACTCAAAATTTTGGGTCTAGATAGTTGGTTACCTTGCCTATGCTTATGTACAACATACACAGAGCATAATCTTATATACGGAGCTGCCAGCATATAGACTCATATTGAATGGAGCCGTCGAGTTCTAAATTCTGAAATGTGAGATTCTGTAAGGAAACATCCGTCTCGATCGGGAATCATATTTTAATCTATGCTCTATCTGGCGATAGATTATAATAGCACTGGCCAACTTTAAATGCGTTTGTCTCGAAAAGAATTTTTTTGAAGTTCTAAATTAAAAAATGTCCCAATGCCTTGTTCTTCAACCTGAGGGTTCGTTCTGGGTTTTAGAATATTTCTGGAAAGCCCCAATTACATTTTTTTAATAATTAAGTTAAATGGGTATTGGGGTTTTAATCATTTAGATTTAAAGAGTGTTATAAGTGAAACTATCTAAACCTCAAGAAGTAAAACATATAGAATTATAGTAATATAATAAATTATTAATTCTAATTAGTCTGCTCTTACCTATGAGAATATAATTATAGAGTATAACATCAACCATATAGTATATACCACATACCACAGAAACAAAGTACTTAACAAAAAATATTAAAGGCCACCTGTATAAAGGGTTTATTTGCCTCAAATAACATACATTCATGCACATTGACACTTTTACTGTTAAACATTTTTGTTTATGACAAATTATTACATATATTTTTAATCAGTGCAAATTTGAAAGAGTTACCCAATAAACTAAAACACAAAAATGTTTAACAGACATAACATGAATTGATGCAGATCATGCTTCGAATTTTAATATTCATGCTCAGGAATTAATGTACATACGTGCCCTGAAAAGTTATCAATTTTTTAATGAATTGCTTGTTTTAATGCTTAGTATTTTTTTTCTCTTTTTATTGGAGAAAGGATCTAGATATTTTCAGAAGTAGAACAAAAATTAACTCTTAAGTTTTAACTGTTTTTTTTTGCAAGTAAAACCATAGTTTACTCGAACTTGAATTACACTTAAATAAATGTTTAACTTTTATAAACCGGTTATTAAAAATTATTTCATGCAAGAAAGGCATTTTTTCCTGAAACGGCTAAAAGTATATCAGTACCCATAAACATAGCTTGTCGGATTTTAAAAGTGAAAAAACATAGGTATTTTTAATTCGAGATTCGCTTTACACTGCACTAATTCTATCAGTATAATTTCAGCACATTTTGGTACCTCCATGCTATACTCTCCAATCTGAGGTTAGCAGTGTAAACTCTCAAATCTCGTTTTGTACTGGCCCATAGTGCCACGTGAACATAGCCGCGTTAGGTGCCAACACAAAACGATATTGGAGAGTTTAGACTGCTAACCCCAAATTGGAGAGTTTAGCATGGAGGTACCGATTTAATCTTTCCTGGCTAAGCCTATATTTTGATATTGGAAAAAAATTACATAAGACTGAATCTCCTATCATTTAAATTTGACAAATGTAAGAAAAAGTATAAAACTGGTAATCTAAAATGAAGTGAAACCTTTTTTTACATTTGGAAAGTTTAGAGTTAAATATTGAAAGAATAGGTTTTAAAAAATCTGTTCATTTAATGAATTTTTTCGGTTACATTGAGAACATTCTTCAATGAGCACTACTTATGACATTCTATGCCCTGTATCTTTGGAGGGAAAAATGTTATTTGAAGTAAATACCTTCGTCGTACAAAAGCAACACTCGAATTCACTAGGCAATTCATCGATTTTCTGCTCGATTTTTCTGCCGTCTTTTTTGTCTTCATCCTATAATGTTATACACAAATTGCATTTATTTTTACTGAACAGAGCCGTCGGATGCAAGTGAACCGTTTCATGAAAAATGACTAAATAGTACAAATTTAAGCAATTCATTACTATCTATTAGTTTAAAAAAATAGGATTTGTAGTATATTTTAGTTTTCTTTTTACAATTGATCCGATTATTTCAATCGTGAAATGGTTCAAGCGTCCTACAAGAAAAACTACACTAAAATCTATTCTCTGGATAATCCTCTTACGATAAGAAAATTCTTTTGGATTTAATGATAATTTATCATTCACTATTTCCTAAGATTTACTTTTTATTAAGGAGGATCGGCTTATATTTGGAACATAAAAGACTAAAGTGCGAAAGAGTGACCAGTACATTTTGTTTCGTATTTCCTCGTATCGGTTTACTGTCTAATGAAAAAATAAAATTTTAAATTTGGTATATATAGTAAGATGATGTAGAATCTTTTATAGTTGTTTATAAATATGTTAAAAACCATTCGAAATAACTTTTATAAATAAAAACAGTAATTTTTTCAATGAGCAATTTATAATTAAATTATTACTTTAGCCTGAATATCAATAAATAATATCGGCACCATTAATTATTTTGAGAATTTGATTTATTTTAACAATACAGTTGGACGAATTGAACGATACGTGCGTTCCTCTAGCGGCGCAAGGCAGGCTTTCACGAATATTAATTCTATTATATCAAAAGACTAAAAGAGTTAATCTGATGATTACTTAAAAACACGCCGTGTTATAACATTTTTGATTAAATAATTACCTTCAGATAGCTAAATATACGATGCTAACTAATGATTAATAGTATGTTGAAGAGAAATGAATTATTCTTTCTTATTATATTCTGCGGTTGTTTGTCTTTCCCGCATCCTATTTTACAAAGAAAAACGTTATCAAATAAATCATCAGATGTTCCAAATAATTAAAACATGTTTTGAGATTACATAATTTTTAAATCAAATTTTGCAGTAACAATTTCATAAATACTTCAATCTATTTCAAATCAGCCAGGTTTTATAATTCAAGCCGCAGAAAATTAAATTCAAGAAATTTTATTTTCAGTTTAAGTATGGTGAAACATATTGATCCAAATCGGAGAAAAAATTGGTAAAAAGTTGAAACGTAAAAACATTGGTATTGGTATTTTCTTCAATTATGAAAAATCGATAAATGTATCAGAATGACCTCCCCCCCAAAGTAGATAGTGCGACATACATGAGATAATCATTGATTGAAGACAAATATTAAAAATTTTAATTTAATAACACCCTTTTTACCTTATATAATAATTAAATTAAAATATTTTGTATACATCATTTTCCAATTTTCCTGCGGATTTCAAAAGGGGTCAGAATTAGGAAATAAAATTTGAAGATCTGAAATAGTTCGAAAACTAAAGTGACTTGAAACATAATTCTTCGCCTAAAAAAAATTTTTCATCCTTAACCATTTATGACCCAGACTGGTATCTAGGTGCAAAAGTTATTTTTAAACTGAAATAGGTATGTTCTTCTACATGAATAATTGTAAAAATTACATTTTTGTTAAATTCACTTTATCAATTTTTACGGCTTAACAAATAAACTTTTCAATTTAATTTGTTTACTAATTATTTTAAATTTTTCTCTAAAGTTTTTCAATAAAACTAAGTCTCTTATTTAAAGCAAAGTGAAAAAATTGTGTTCATCAATTCAAAAAAATACGCGTCGCCTATTTTAACTAAAAATAACATATTTCGTCGACGAAATGATTCCGTGACTTAAAGAGTGGAACCTTTTCGATTCAAAGTGAATTTGATCACAATATTCATTTGTTTTAATATTTTATCTATCTTAGTTTATTTTGATCAATTTAAATCTTATACCATTTTCATTTTTAAATAATATTTTATACCTACGTAACAATTGCATTTTTTAAAATAATATTAGAAGAATTGTTTTCATTATTTAATGGTAAAAATGGTCTTTGATAAAAAAGTGCTTTTGTGATTGGTGTCTTTTATTTAGACAGTGGTACATACCCAAGTCAATGTGTAGATTTTTTCTTATCCTCGGTTAGTTGCAAATTAAATGAATTCATTGTAAATTAATGAATAAGGTGTTGAAACTTCAATAGCATGAATGGCAAAATGTGTAGATAGAAAAAAGTTATTTTAAATGCATTTAATTAGTGATAAATTATTAGCAGTTATATTAGCTTTTTGGCTGTATTTCAAATTTCAATAAGTTCTTACATTCTTTAACATCATGATCATAACAACAACGAAGCGAAGGTGATTAGAAATTTCGCATGACTTTGTTCGATAAACCTAAATAGTATAGGCAGTGCTTTTTCGTTACTTTCATTTGGATCGGTTATTGTGTTTATTTTCGTTTAGCATAGCAAAGTAACACTTCTATATTGATTGAACAAGAAACGGCTCCCTAAATCTTAATTAGTAAAAAGTGAGCTACTAATCTGCTTCACCGTGAAAATTCGTACCAATTATTAGTCATTTTTCAACTCAAACTTTAGTGGAAATTTCAAAACTACTAAAAGAAATAGTAAAATACAAATAATAATTAGTAGAGAAATAGAAGTTTTTACTAGTTCAGATTTAGAGGTGGCGTAATCATATGGCTTGATGTAACACGTGTAGGAAATTATTAGTATACAGACGTTTCAGGCACTTTGAGTTTGGCTATAATCATACATTGTTGATAAGGTAAGTAATAAAATAAATTACAACCTGTAATTTCGTAAGTGGAACGCCCACCCAACGAAATATTATTTATGGAAAGCTGTACTTTTTTTTTGTACAGAACCATTTTTGATGTAAAATTATATGGTGTAATATAAGCATTTAAAAAAATGTTAAAGTATATTTAAACAAATTTCATTTTCAGGAAAATAAATATTTGCTTGAATCTATATTCGCAATTACTATAACAATTGTTAAAAAAACACATGGCCATTAATAAATATAGAGATATACCTAATGTAGGGTAAAGGCACCAATTCTCGAGAAATTAAGATCTCTATTTTGACATCGTATTTCGTCTAATAAAAGATAACTATTGCAACTGTTTGTGCAACTTGTTTATAATATGTAATAAGTAAAACAGCACTACACTATCTTCATTTGACATTTTCTACTTTTTGAAGACTTTCAAGTTCTACATCACCTCTGCCAAACATCTATTCCGTCGATTTTTTAGTATAATTTATTTCGTTATAACTTTAAAATAGCACGTAACCAAGAAAATGAATTTTTACTCTTTCCGAAAATAAATATAATAACCAATTTTGTATCATATTTTTTTATCATTATGATTTTCATAAGGACAGCAATGCATTTTGCATATCCAGTAATCGCGATAGCAGACGCAAGGAGATCGCTAATTCTTGACCGAATCTCTCAAAGTCGACTAGTGTTTCCCAAGCAATTTTTCCCTCAACATGGAGCCTCTCCTGAAAATGTTCTAAATTCCTCAATAAACCAGCGATTTGAAGAAAAGGTAATACCTGAATGAAAGATTTTCCTAAGCTCCCGCGCTTAGCTAATTCCCTAGGTCTTTAGCCACAACCCTAAATTTCCTAATTACCTACGATGTGTATCTGTGGCCACTCATCTCACGGTCGTGGGACATCCCATAGCTATGATATACCGCGGTTCTACTGAGAGCCGGTGTAATTTTCATGAATGGTAGTCGCTCCCAGTGCACATTTGGGCTAAATCCAAAAAATCTGGCCAAAACCTCAAAAATGAAATTTCATTTTCGGAGATTTAAAGTGGTAGTTACAGAGCAAGAAAGTGAGCGTTGTGTTCAAAGGGTTCCCAAATTTTTGACGTTTAACGATTTCAATTTAAAAAAATGGAATCATCTGCTGAAAATACGTAGAATAACATTATATAATTCTTAAATTATATTAATTATTCATTAAAGAGGAATAACAAATTAAATTATTGGAAAATAGCGAAAAAAACGCTATACAAAATTATAAACACGTAGAGAAAACTTTTAGAGTTCTGTAGAGTTATGTCCCCACACCTATCCTAGGATGTAGTTTGGGATGTCCTTTAATAGAAAATTGAAAATACAGCTGCCACCATCGGGCGCCTCTCCAGGTTGCGGAGAGGGGAACACCTCCCAAATATGGGTGGTACCGGGGAAATGAAATACCCGGGGCGGACAAAAAACCCGCTAGGGGAAGAAACCCCGAATAACAAACCGATGATGAGTGAGTCTCTTCAAAACAAACTACCCCAAGGGAGTAATAATCTCCCCGCCTGTTCAGATAGGGTGCAAGCCCCGGTGGCCGGTGCTGGTTCCACGGATTTTGGGGGGAATCAAAGAAACTTAGATCGAAGTGTGTGCGAGGAGCTGGGTGGTCCGCTGGACGTCACGGAAGAAGGGGATCTAGAGGACAGATCGATGTTCCGGACTTTTTGGGACCTGTTTGATACGTGTAGGGAAGAGATAAAATAGCTCATAAAGGAGATGGAGGGAGTAATTGGAGTACTTGACGACTTTAGTACTTTAAAAAAAACACGTTTCTCCCAGTGAGGAATGGAATTCACGACGCAAAGGATGTACTGCGTCGTATGAGGATGGGAATGGAAACGATGAACTCTACCTATGGGCTCCTGAAAGGCAGCTACCAATATACGATAGGCGAGACAGTTCAGGAAGTTAAGAAGAAGGCAGGGCGAGGTGTAGTGGTCAGTAGGGGCCTACAGACGGAGGACGATGCAGTGGAAACGCCCTCAAACCACTATGGGAAGAGAGTGAGGGAGCGCACTTTGAGCCCCGTTGAGGCAAGCACTTCGATGCCAAGGAAGAAGAAGTTGAGGACCCGTTCTGCTGCAGCAACGACCTCAACTCCCAAAAGCGATGAGAGAGGGGTGCCTACACTTGCACCCAGAACACCTAAAAAGAAGTCCAAGCAGAGGCGAGCTCGACTCGAGGCGCTTTTAGTGAAACCGGCCAAGGGTTCGAGTTACGCTGATGTCCTAAAGGACCTCAAGCAGAAGATGAATCCTGACTCCCTTGGTGTCAAAATCAGGGGTGTCAGGGAGACCAGGGGAGGTGAGCTCCTAATCGAAGTTGGTTCCGCAACAGGTGACAGGGCAAAACTGTCATCTGCTATCCAAGGGGTTTTAAATGTGGAAAGTAGCGTGTGTGAGCTTGTCCCGCGCCAAGAAGTCGAGGTCTTTGACCTTAACACCACCACGAACGGTGAGGAAGTCGAAGCTGCCGTTAGAAAACTGTTTGGCGAGCAGGCAGCAGGAGAGATAAGGGTCAGTCTCACGAAGAGGGCCTTCAGGGGAACTCTGAAGGCTTTTGTGGAGCTGACCGAGGAGCTGGCAACGGAATTGGTACGAGCAGGTCACCTGAAGCTGGGTTGGATGTCCTGGACGAAAGAAGGTGGAAGTTACGCGATGTTACCGCTGCCTGGGCTTTGGCCATATGGCAGCGAGTTGCAAGTGTCCTGACCGGACAAGAGGATGTTGGAGGTGTGGCGAGGAGGGACACAAATCTGCGGAGTGCGTAAGCACTTCCCAGTGTTACCTCTGCGCTGCTCGAGAGGATAAGCCCTGGACTGATCATCTGCCGGGGACTATAAAATGTGCATCATTTAGGGAGGCAACCCCGTCGAGGAAGCCTCCCAGATGACAACATTAACCAGCCGGGCCAAGCTATGATGTACACACAAGGTGGACGCCGAGGTACGGCGTAGAATGAATATAACCCATGTTCCTGAAGTAATGCGAAAGCGGACTCCGGGAACATGGGTTGGCAGGGAGGGGAGGTGAGTTTAGTGGGTATTACCGCTTTTTAGGTTGAGTCCCACACTCAGTGCGTAAATGCATTCTCACCTCCTCTACAAAAAAAGTCGCTCCCAACGCACATTGGGGCTGAATCCAAAAAATCTAGCCAAAACCTCAAAAATGAAATTTCATTTTCAGAGATTTAAAGTGTTAGTTTCAGAGCAAGAAAGTGAGCGTTGTGTTTAAAGGGACGCCAAATTTTTCACGTCTAACGATTTCAATTAAAAAAAATGGAATCATCTGCTGAAAAAACGTAGAATAACACTACATAATTCTTAAATTATATTGATTATTCATTAAAGAGAAATAACAAATGAATTTATTGGAAAATAACGAAAAAACGCTATACAAAATTATAAACACGTAGAGAAAACTTTTAGAG
>CAKNYM010052732.1:373759-395777 GCA_932195095.1 Andricus curvator | reverse complement strand
AATTATAAACACGTAGAGAAAACTTTTAGAGTTCTGTAGAGTTATGTGCCCACACCTATCCTAGGATGTAGTTTGGGATGTTCTTTAATAGAAAATTGAAAATCCAGCTGCCCGAAACTAGCCGCGGCCCGGGGGGGGGGGGGGGGGGGGGGGGGGGACCGGGAGGGGCCCGGGGGGCCGGTGGCGAGGTGGAGGAGAGTATTTTTAGGATACGCGTCCGGGGGTTTATATTTCGAATTTTTGACTTTAGATTCGTAATCAGCGAACACAAAAAACCCTCTTATACCAAGCTTCAAGAGAATCAAATTTTTTTACCATGCTCGCCCGCCATATTGGATCAGCCATTTTGTTTTCTCAAGTTTTGACTTCAGATTCGTAATCAGCTACCCCAAAAACCTACGAGTGGTGAGATTGAACACGATTGGAAAACGTTTTACAGTTTTTGCAAGGTTTTTGGAATTTAGCCTCACTGTTCAGTGGGACCACGCGGTGGTTGTTTAACCAATTTTTTAAAATGATATTCATACGGACAACCGTGGGATTTTAGCTGTAATCCCGTCTCACGACCGTGAGAAAAGTGGTTACATCCTGCGATGGACTCAATACGAACATCCGGTAGAAGTCTCGTGCACCCTGAGGGCACGGAGCGGCCCAATCTCAATCGCCTTCTGCATTTTCCCCGCAAGTGTCTTAGCATTTCGTCGACACGCAGGGATGCTTTTTAGGCTATGGAACCGTGAAAGCTTGGCACCTCTGAGAGCGCCGTTGATCAGGACGACTAGCTTAAGGCTGTTGGAGCGGGATCCTCAAAAATGGCGAAATCTGTGAAGCACTCCAAATTTACCAATAGTATTCGATAATTCGGTTTCGCGGTGGCAGGACATTGGATAAGTCTCTGGCTTTTCGAAAAAATACAGGTACTGCTAAAAAGTGAAAGTGAAATAGTGCAGCAACGACGTGAAGTGTCAACCATACTGAATCGTGGAACGAAAATGCACTGTCCATAAAAGTCGCATCTGTCTGGCGGGAATTTTAAATTTGAATAAAAAATGCACTTTGTGATTTTATTTTTTTTCTTGTTTATGGACAAGTCCGAATGATTCGGAGCACACACCTATTTTTTCGATCATAGAGCACACGGTGGGTCTGTGAGATCCTGTGCACTTTTTCGCGGTCTACCATTTTAAAACTACTGATCCGATCAACTTGAAAAAATTCTCAGATATTCTCCAAACATTGTAGTATCAATTCGTGTAGTTTAAAAAACTTGTTGGAATTATTCACAAAACTGAAAAAATCATTAAAAGAAAAGTTGAAAAAAAAATTCTAAAAAATTGAAATTTTTGATATTTTTGGCTCAAATGTCTGCTTCAAAAGATATTTCTGAAAAAAATAAATTGCAGTGTTTGAGGGACCCAGAGTGTGCTCCGAGGGTTAAAATAATAAAGTGGTCTTGGAAGAAGAAAAGTGTACAAGTGATAAAAGGATGCCGCTGTGAACTCGCTGATAATAATCGATAATAATTTTGCAATTTTCTTTAAAATTATTTATAGAATTATTTTAAAATCTTGTCTTAACATAAATTATAATAATTACCCAGTATCCTACTACCGCGAGTCCCTTTCCAGGACCTAGACAATTTTCAAAGTGCATTTTTAAAACCTCAAATCCGAATTATCGAATCTTATTGGTAAATTTTGAGTGCTTCACAGATTTCGCCATCTTATGGACCCCGCTCCAATAGCTTCAACAGAATATTCTGGCTAAAACCATCGCAACTCCCTTATAAGGTGTGTATACCTCTCCTTCTTTTCATTCTCCTTAGTTGTGATGTTCTTGTCAGCTGGTGCCGAAAAGTCTATAACGAACATGGTTCGTGTCTCTATTTCCCTAGGATCGTTTGGCGGACGGGTATCAGGGCTAATGCCGTAAGAGTGACAAAGAGTGCGTCGTTCCCGCGTGAGTTCGACAATCAGATAGTAGGTGTCCTAGGTGTTCGGGTTATGCATAGCATGCTCTGCATCATCGGAAATGTCTTGACTCAAAATGAGGCGATGGTATTCTAGAGTGGAAATGACACCGTTTTGGCACTCCAAAATGAAACCCTTTGTGCCTGACTTCAATCCAGGTGATTTAAGGAAAGCAAACGTTAGCTCAAGCGACATCGACTGATGCTTCACATTTCTGTTGAAGATACTACAGAAACACTCCAAGTGAATAGAGTAGTAGTGGGACGGAAGGATGCTCGTTGCAGATACTTTGTTCTTCGCCGACAGTTCGGAAGGCCAAATCTGTCGGATAATGATAATACGATTGTATCTACATCGGAGACCATGCTTTATAGATGTTGCGTCCTGAATGCGGCTCTGTGGCACGCCCAGGTATGAGTGGGTCTCTTCAGCGCCAAGGTGTTGTATAGCGCTTCTGTCGATTAGCTCAGGGTCTTCAGGGATGCCATTAAGTTTTTCTCGCTTAAAATGAATATTGACACATTTTTCTAATCCAAACTGCATTCCAATGTCCTGAGTGTATTTCTCGACAATCCCTAGATCAAGGTTTAGTTGCTCTGAATTTCTAGCATACATCTTGAGATATTCAATGTAAAATACATGAGTGACCTTATGCTTTCGAAATTCAGGTTTGCTGCGTAAGTACCCTTGGGAATTGCGAAGTGCGAGAGATATTGGCAATAGTGTGAGGCAAAAGAGGATAGGACTCATGGTCTCATCCTGGAAGACGTATCTCTGGAAGGTGACGCTGATAGTTCTCACACGATGTTATTCAGTTGGGATAGTAAATCTGGTTTTCCAAAGGGGCATCAATCTCTGTACGTATCTCACTATGTATGGATGAACTTCAAAACTGAAAGAATGATGTGTCTTTGCAGACGCACCTGTCGATTACCTCGATTCTCCCGACAGTCCTATCAGTCCTATCACTTAGGATAGCTGGGAAGATCGTACACAGCGTGTTCAGACAAGTTATTCGCCTGTATTTCTTAGGGTCAGACAAGTTGCCCATCTTCGGGAGAAGCACTATGCGTCCTTCCACCAGCCAGTCCGGAATAGGCTCTTCCGACTTTAGATATGAGGTGAAAATTCGGGCCAGATGGTGGCGAGTTGAAGGGGACTTCTTCCACCAGAAGCTCTTGACATTCTTTACTTTGTTCACCTCCTCAGTAGTGATAGCTGGGCACTCCTCATCAGGTGTTATGAGGTTACTGCACAGCTTCTTGAAGATATTTATGTTCTCTGTTTCTTCATTCAGTGGATGCTGGACTTTGTAGACTTCTCTCCAAAACGCCTTAACCTCCTCTGGTTAGGGCGGGTGCTCCAGATTGACTGGAAGGTCGCGGAAGAGTCGAGATGAGTCAGCGAAAAATTGTTGATTTTCTCTCACCCACCTCTCCCTCCGCTATAGACTTCACTTAGCGTCAGATAGTACCCGTGCTCTATCAACAATATCCTAATGGTCAGCAGCTTTGACTTATTGAGTGTGTGATGACGGATCCGTAGTTCGCGCGCAAACTTTCGGACCCTGGCAGTGATCTTCCTGCCAGATGTTATGTAGTCCATCACACACTGAATGCGGAAAGCATACCACGAAGCACGTCATCCACTTGAACCAGATCTTCGGATTTGACAGAAACTTGGATGTTGATATTTCACCTGGTTCTAAAGCATCACTCTGCCCCTACTGGATACCTACCCGCGTTTTCTCTAAGTATCGCCTCTCTTTCTCTGCTGTCGGCTTGATCTGGCTGCGGTGGAGTAGGCGCTCCGCGTATATAAACCCGTTTCAGGAGGTCCTCGGCACGGTTACGCAACATTTATTGCGAAAAGGTTGTTCTGGGTGTTTCTCGTTCCACAAAGCACGCAGCTGCGCCATGTAACCTCTTCGTGCTGGGGCCGTACTGCTATCGCCAGTCGATCCGTCTACTCAAAACTATTGAGACGTTGCCGGTCTATCGCATTCTCTCCATCTTGATATATATAATTAAAAAAAAGGTTAAACAATCACCGCAGGGTCCCACTGGGATCAACTGCCATCTATGAAAATGACACTGACTCCCAGTATAGAACCACGGTAAATCGTACCTATTGCCACGTCCCACGACTATATACCCTACCCGATAGGAAGGCATTTATATTCAATTTAAAAAAAACTTTGATTCTTCCTAATCATTGTATTAACATTTGAAAATAAAAAATAAATCAAAAGTAGCCGAATTTTTCATTTACAAAATACGATCCAACCACCTTAATATGTTACAAAACTGACGACTTTCTGTCAACTTCATTTGGGACTATGTTACACATATTATATTAAATTCAAAATTGATATCTCGTCTAAAAATATTTTTTTTTAGAGTTTGTAGTTTAGAGTACCCGCAAAATTATATGTAAGTATTGATTTTTTCTATTTTATTCAGTATTTGCGATAAAAGAATCTGGCGATCTTCGACAATTGGTGCGCGCTCTGTAATTGGTGCTTTTACACTATCGGTCCAAGTCCATTTGGGAAATTTCTTCTATGTATTTACATGAACTACAAGGTAACAAAATTCTAATCCACCGCGACCTTTTTTCAATGCAAATGCTGTGAGCTTCCTTGTTTGAAGATCTTTTGATTTTGATACATAATTTTGTATGAAAAATAATGCTAGAAATAAATTATCAGATTCTCGCAATAAATATTTCACAGAGACGAATTTCAATTTCGAGTTCACTTAATTCAGCTACGGTATAATACCACTCAATATTTAGCAATCCCTTTTATTCTTTAGTTGAAGTCAATATCTATAATAACCAAGTTATTTATTGACTTGCGAAAAACTTAACATAAGTCATGATGTTTCTTTAAATCTACTTTTTTAATATTTTCATCTATAATAATTATATGATTTTTTCATGGGTTCGATCTTTTGACGGTATTTTCATACGCTAGGTCACGGGTTGGAGTTCATTAAATAATATATTATTATTCATGTCTAACGCAAATAAAGTCATTATTCAATTCTAATGAAGTTTTGCTGTTGGAAATTAATTAACAGTAAAAAAACTAAATAAATTATAATAATATAACACTTAGAGCTTGTTCATCTTCTTTGGTAGTGTATGAATGATCCCTTATGTGAGCTGTATTGATCAAGAGTTTTTAAAATAACGGTATTTTTTCTAGAATCAACTTAGTTTTTCTAAAATCAATTAAGTTTTTGTAGCAAACTGCTTAGTAGGGGAAAGGCACCAATCACCGAGAGGGAACCATTTGCCAAATAAGCCGTTGATCACAGAAAAAACAGAGGAATCAGTGATGTTGCGGCTCAAAAAAAACTTGGGATCATTTCGAACTTAGGCTCTAAAGGAACTCTTATTGAGGATTCCTTTTTAGTTCTTTCATATCCGATAGATGGCAATCGGCGGGTGCCGACGTTTTCAACTGCGCATGTGTCGAGAAGCGCGGGCCTTCTTGAAATCAATAAATAATATGAATATTCATACAGATAAATATTAACAAACGTTCTTTATTCTTTTTTAAAGCAAATTAAATTGAATTATAGAAATACCTAGCTTCTTGAAAAAATTTAATATTAACCTAATATTGCAAGTGTATTTTATGTCATTTTAAATAGTCCCGCGCTTCTTGTGCATACGCAGTGGAAAACATCGGATTTTCAACATAACCTTAAAAACTGTCACATTTCATCTGCGATATCTTCCTTTCAAGAATTGTTAAGGTCCATGATTTTAGTTTCTTCATTAAATTTTTCCCAGTGCAATATTATTTAATTCGAATTATAAAGCCAAATGTCCATCATTAACTTCTAAAATCTTGTAAGTGAGTCAAGGCAGAAGTGACGAAAAGGCTCTATTAGGACCATTTGAATCCATACTTTGGGTTCATTTGGAAACCATTTATCATTTCGGGTTCCTTTTCAGCAAGAGAGGTTCCTTTTTGTTGCAGCTCCTTTGGAACCAAAAATTGGTTCTAATAGAAACCCCAGTTTTTTATGTGATCTCTGCTATCCTAAAACGTGAATATGTAAATTTTTTATCAGAAGTCATCAAAAATATCCCATTTAAGTCTCGAATTCTGAAAATGAAGTGTACATATTAAAATATTTAAAAAAGAAAGAATTTTATCTTCGACCTCGGACAACAGATTCACCTTCGGTAATTGGTGCATTTACTCTACCGTTTTTATAATGTTAGAATCTTCTGAAAATAAAAGGTACTGTTTTTCAATTAAGTTGATTCGCTAAAGAACCATATACAAATTTGAAAAATGCAGGAGTTCTGAATATCTATGATCAAGGATAGATACTTAAGTAACGTTTAAACCAGAACCTTCTATTTTGCTTTATGTATGTATTATTATTCAAATATTGTCTTTTTAATATATTATTGAATACGCAGAATATAATACTACACCATAAAAATTAGTAAAATTGTTATAGTAGTTATATATAGTAGATACATGTTAACTTGAGCAAAAATTATGTTCATCAAAGAATGTTACAAAAGGTTTCTTTGGACATAAAGAAAAGTTTAATTAAAGTTTTCTGCAACTTATCTTATCGACAATGAATTACATATAAAATTCCAATAGCTAGGAATAAATATGAACACATCGATTGTCCCAAAGAAAACTGTCTCAGCAATGATTTCTGAAAACAGAGTGTATCAACTAATATTCTACTACGGTAAAGTGTCATATCCCTATGTATTCCAAGGTGAGCCTCAATCAACTTAAACCTAAAAACGACATTACAAGCAATTCATCGCGGAATATTATTGTCACGTAGAATGCGCATATTTTTTGCTAAAAAATAAAATATTCGTGCCGTAGCATTTTTCAAAATTTCAAATTTTCATTATAAAAAAAATATTAATAATAAAAATCTTCTTTTACTCAGGGATTGTTAAAAATGAAATATAGAGTCAAAACTGTTCTACACAAATGTGTGTACAATTATAACTGTAATCTACAAAAGGTTATATATTCCTTAAGTGCAAAAGGTTATAAATAAATAACATTTCTGGACTATTTTTGTGCAGAATTTTCTCTTCGAATGATATTTTGATATTTTTGATATGCAATTAAAAAAACTGTGGTAGCCCTTTTCAAAGAACAATTTTTATTCTTATTTTTTTTAAATTCTGGATTTTAAATTTAATAGGCTTCTTTTTGCTTGAAATCTGAGTAAAAATATATGAAATTATGTTTCAAAATGATGACTGTATAATCCACAAAGGTTTTTGTATATTTGAAAAAAAAAAACTTTTATCGCAGCAAAACATGTTGAAACATTTTATTAAGTACCGGTCCATCTCAGATTGTAATCAAATGATGCTTGCATGATTAAAAGAAAATGTTTACATAAAATGCGTAAAACTTAGAAAAAAAATTTCTATTGGGAATTTTTTAGTTTGAGAAGTACATTTATTGCAACATAAAACAATATCCAATAAATATTATCTAAGTCCAAGGATCTTTCGGTTAAAGTTGGTACAGGCTCACCGAGATTCGTGAACGGATGCGGCACTCTAGCGCAGCGTATAGTAATATAGTTGATACACTCTATATTCGGAAATCTCTGTCAAGACTATGTCCTTCGTCACAGTTGACATGAGAATAACAAATTGATAAAGACCAATTTTTTCAAATTCTGCTTTTAAAGGTTTCATGTAATTGAGGATACAATTTGTTTCTATGTAAATATGACAAAAACGTAAACATTATTTTTCCTTCACAAAAAAAAATGGATTTTAAAATTGTGAGAATAACAACTGGATAAAGACCATTTAGATATTCCTTCCCCAAAACACATAATTAAACAAATATATTTCCAGCCCCGTAGAAACTTCTATATCTTTGCCCGAATTTACTGTCATATAGTTTATAAATACATATTTTGTTGGCCTTTATCCAATTATCATTCTCATAATATTATAAATTCTTATATTCCAGTACGGACGTTTTTTGAAATTTTGGAATTATCAAAAAATATATATGGATTGCACATGTGTTTAACAGGTTCGAAAATATCCTTGCTACATTTTCGTGATTTTGTCAGAAAATACGCAGTTTTAAAATTTATGAGTTGGCAAGATGGATAAAGACCATTTTATTTTGCCCTTCTTCAACACAGAAAAAATTATTTCCTAATGTTTTACATCTTCAGTATAGACTGTAGAGCTCTTGTGGATCACTTGCTTCTATAATTTTATCAGAGTTTCATAATTCGAAGTCTATCATTATCACAGAATACTGTTTTGTTCATCCTGTACAATTTCATTGTTGTCTTTATCAATAGTTGTAATTTTCATGTCTTCAAATCGATTATCGGTTTTATAGGAACCTTGCCATTATCCTATTGCAAAACGCATTACTAAAAATATTATAAAAGGAGCATCCCGTGTCAGATTCGCAAATCTTCATTGTTTTCCAGACACTTATTTTTATTGCTTTCTTTTGATGCTTTTAAGAAATATCTTAGAACTTGAAAAAATTGACTAATGGAGGAATGAAAACTTGTATTTCTAACATGGAACCTCCATTACGAACTCAAAATAATAATGATAAAACGAAATCATTTAATTATAGAAAATTATTTTTTAAAAGGAAAAGAAAACGATGAAAACTTTATAAATTTTTGAGCGGGTTTAAGGAAAAATGAATCAGAGAGTTACATCAAAGATGGATACATGATGCAATGGGGCAGTATCGATTCTACAGAAATAAACTTTGCACAGAAAAACCCCACATTTAATTATTTTATTTTAAATAAAAATTAAATCCTACCTCATAAAACTCTACACAGATTTATAAATTGAATTTTGAGAATCTAAATAAACTCTACACAGTATAATTTAATAATTAACATGTTTAAAACTCTAGACAAAATTATAATAAAGTAGGAGGGACAATGAGGGCTATTTTTGAGCTCGGAATTACGAAATATTTTTTTTTTCAAATGAGAAGTCAAGATTTAAAGTTTTTATTTGCACAACAAAATTATTTTCCTTTTCTAGGCCCAAAACAGCTCTTAATAAATCCTCATCATTGTTAAAACCATACACAGTTAAACTTTATACTGTAGAATTCTACACAAGGTGAAAATAAAATTTTGGTAGGCTGAAAGTAACTCTACGTGATTATATTCTACACACGAATACTCTACACAATCCAAATTAATAATGATACATTTAATCCAATTTAATAAAATGAAATAATGAAACTTCAATAATTTTAAATTGATAACATCAATTACAGAAAATTATTAATTTAAGGTGACAATTGGTTTCAGAGATATGGGTGGGGGTTTAACATTAATTAACTGATTAACGCTAATTCATTAATGAACATCGACTTTTAATAGCTCTGAAACTAATCGTCACCTTAACGATTTCCTGTGATTGATATCTCATCATCAGGTTTGGTATACAATTTAGTTCCAAAATCGTAGATCCCAAAGGGAGCATTTTTTGCGGTTCTTTTTTTCCTTTGTGTAGAATTGTATGGCATGCAGTTTAACTGTGTAGAATTTATGGGTGAAAATTGACACCCTCCCATAAGAAAGAACTTTACTTGCCAGAATACATAGTATTATTCGAAGAATAAATAAAAGACAGGCTATTAAGAACGAAGAAATAATAATAACAAGCAGCTGATCTAAAAAAACGAAAATGGATGTTCCTGTTTTAAATTATTTTCTTTGGTACAACAATGTGGCTTAGCAGTGATTATTTTTCAATTCCATTTAATTGTTAATAAGTTTGTTGAAATAATTAACATGCGACTTCAACATATTTCGTGCTGTGAGTCAATAAAAAAAAACGTTTATGGTTACACTCTAATAGATTTAACGGTTAATAACTTGCAGGGTTTAGCACAATTTGCATTTTACACGGATAAAAAAACGGTAACACGTGAAACATTGTACCCACGGCATTTTTTCACATTCTGTTTTTGTTCTTATATGTTATTTCCAGCTTTTATATCATCGGAGTGAAAGAGGCCAATGTTAAGATTGAGGCCATTTTAGGTCGTTTTCTACTAGTAAGTAAAAGTCTCCATTGTGTTTCTGGTTCCCTGAGGTTAACTCTTCGACCCGGAGAGCGTTCTTGAATCTCTATAATAAAAGCTAACAATTTTTTTCCTTCAATGCAAATTTTCCATTACTTTTAATTGAATGTTTCTATGATTTAGCAGACGTACATTGTAAAAGGACTCTTACCCGCAGGGTTCCAGAATGGGAATCGAAAATAATCTTGCCCGAAGTACAAGTACGTTTCTTCGTGTGAATGTGTGAGTGACATACGATCTGCTATATCCGGTTTTTTGCTCTTTCATTCTGAGGCTTTCAATCCCTTTCAAAAGTCGCCTTTAGAGTTTCCCGTCTTGTTTGGATTGCCTTCCCTGTAAGGTAAGAGATTTAAACTGTAGTTGAAAGATTCACGACGACATTCGCAATTATATTTCCGGTCTTAAAATCTTTCAGTTTTCCGATTTTTTGTTATATAGATTCCTTGATCGCCAGATTTGTAGTCCAGTTACAACTGGGCTTTTTTGTTTTATATTATATTTACAGCTACTTTTCCCATCCGAGTCGTGCCCTTCCAGTAATCCATACAGTCCTATGCAATTGGAACCCATTCCCTGTGTGTTTCAATAAAATGAATTCTCCCTTTCTTTCTTTGCATTACCTATAATGTTTCAAATTAATTTCCTTTTCCTAAAGTCTTTTGTTATTTGGCAATTTGTTGACCTTTTGATCCCGATTTACTCAAAAACCCAACGTCCTAGAGCAGTTTTATCAACAGATTCGAAATCTATGCAAAAAATCCTATAGGAATCACCTGGAATTATTTAAAGGACAAAAATCACGTCGGGCAGTATAATCACCACGTACCGAGTTACATGAAAATATCAAAGCAAATATGTACAAATAACGAAGTACTGCAATGAGACTGCACGCCATGCCTTACACCCGCGCCGGGTGTAAATGGCGGCGCCACTTCGCGATCCCTATTCGCCGGATTTTTTTTACCTGTAGAAATTTATTTCCAGATGAGAGTGCCACTTCAGAGAAAATTTGTAATTAAATTGTCATCTGCTACTACAGAAAAGTAATTTCTTAACGTAGCAGTCTCATCTGGGAATAAATCGGACGGCAATCACCGTTGCGATTTTTTGACATGAAATTCGAAGTCAGCAACCCCAGAATCCCCCTTGTTCCAAGTTTTATGCAAAAACGATGAAATCAGGCATTGTCACAACTTTTGGATCCCCTGGCTGGATCAACTATTTAGAATTTTGCAATTTTGACCCTAAATTCGTATTTAGCGACCCAAAAAAGAAACTAAAAATGAATAAATATTAAACGTTATAGGAGTATACTAATTAATATTAAAGCTAATAGATAAATCGAACAGTATTTTCACTTTAAACCCTTTACTATCAGCTAAGTGGTTATAATGTGTAATTTACACTACTTTCTCACCATTTCTCGGATCAATGACAGTTATTCAATATTTCCCTAATATTCCCGTCCGAAGGAAGAAAATTTTGAGGTTAGTTTAGGTTTCAGTACATTATCTTTTTTAATTATTTGAAGCCCAGCTCTTTATTGAACCTCCAATGATTCTTTTCAATAGCAATGAAAATCTACCAACTAAAGTATTACTAATACAAAATTGAACAAAGTTGTTCCATTTTTCACAATATTTGCATACGAAATTCTGTCACAGAATCAAAATAATAAAATATATGTTTTTCTCAATCAAATAAAAAATTATGTTTTGAAGTAAATTATGTAGGGTAGGTTGGAGCGAGATGAGCGTAGGGGGTAAGATGAGCCACTTCATGTTGAATAAATTTGGAAAAAACAAAAGTAAAAATTTTAAGACCTGTATTCCGCTATTTTGCATTTGTTTAGAAAGTCCAATAATCACAAAAACCCATATTAGATGTTTTTCCAGTAGTTATTTAGATATCTTATTGATTAAAATTCAAATTTTCAACAGATTTTTATATAATTGTAAAACAGAAATAGGTGAAATTTTGATTGTACTTGCAATTGTCATATGGGGCGGAATGAGCCACTCTTCTGGGGCGGAATGAGCCATCTCTTCCTTTGCATTAACCTAACCCCTTACTGTAGCAGTCAGTAGGTTAAGATGCAATGTTTCATCCTATCAGATTGTGCAGTGTGTTAATTATGGTGGAAACGTATAAAAAACTAATCTTGTCGAAAAAAATGCTCAGAAAAAGTTTGACAGCTGCACTGTTATAGAGGTCTGTGTTAGAAAAATAATATGAGTTGCTGGCAACCAGAAGAGAGCACTGTTTTTCTGGTAGATTTCTTATGTAACTTCGTTTGAAAACTCGTAAAATGCTATAAAAATGAAGAAACCATTGTTGTTGTTGAAAAATACGGCAAACATATGAAAAAAGGCTTAAAACCCCAGTATACATGAAATTCAGCGTCATGTAGTAGACCGGTCTAGTATTTGGGAGTTTTCGGGCTGTAGAATTTAACTTTTCCTGAGACAATGAACGCGAGTAAGTCGAAAAATGGTTATATTTATTTCTGTAATACATTTATCAAAAGATATGCAGATATAGATCGTTTTTCTATTCACTATTTGTAGAGTTAGTTACGGTAGAGGTTAGGATTAAGGATTGCACCATTTGAACGTTAAATACGTTAAATGTTCCGTAAAATTGTTGAAAAATATGTGTAAGATATGTTTTCGTTTCATAATACTCTAACTTAACAATACTCTTACTTATAAATAATATATAACAAGTCATTTAATTAAGTGGCCCATCCCGCCCCAGGCCCTGGCTCATCCCGCCCCAGGCATGGGGCGATATGAGCCAAGCGCACTACTTTTTTAGTTACTTTTATCTTGACAAAATTATAACAAAAAATGTTTGTAGAATATATACTATAACGATTTACTTTTAAGCAATGAATTAGCAGATTTTAAATACTGATGTGAAAAAGACAACTACGCTGATCTCGCCCCATCCTACCCTATAATAATAGGAAAAATAGAGGAGAGTACTCAAAGCTGATAAATTTCCGTTTTCAATTTGAACCCGATATTTGCGGATAACTTTTAAGATATCAACAGCGAAATAATCGCTAGATTCATTCAAAGGCCGGAAGTCGCTTCTAAACGTAATAAAGAATATATCGTGTAAAATGCGATGTAAAAGACGTGTAAAAGACGAAGAAATAAAAAACATCATTTTGAAATTTCATTAAAATTTATCTGGACCTTTTTCCCGATCAACCAGCGATCAAGGATGCGCATTTTTTCACTTTCGTCTTTCATGGAACTTGCGGTCACCTTGAGAGAGTTTTGAAGGTTTCGGTGCAATTTGGATGGTAATTTCATGAAATTTGACCTAGACCGAGATACAAATGACCCTACAAGTACGAATTAAGGAAGTTGTTACATAACATTTACATAAGGCACAACATAGAAATAGAACATATGAGAAAGAAATATAATATACAATAAAATAGAATAACTAAATAACTCAACTGATTATAATCAATGTGAGACAAGAAGTTCAAAGAAATGGAAAAATAAGAAAAGTGTGTAATAAATAAATAAAAAACATATTTTAAATCCCTCCTTTACAAGTAATTTAATTTAGTGTATTAAATTGAAAACCGAGTTCCAGTTTTAGTGCGTTTGTAATTTTATTGACCGTTTTTAAATGTGCCATTTTTTGAAAATAGTTTTTTTTAAGTATCCTATTTAAGTTTAAGGTTTATTCGTCAAAAACATCCTGTTTTGAACTTCTTGCCCTATTGGAGCCTTTCCTGGTTTACGCCGTTCGAGAAACGCACTGAAATGTGAATTTATTCAATTCACATAAAACGAATCCTTAGACATCTAATAATCTTTATAATAAAGACAAATTCTAATTATATGTATAATTTCATTTGCCAAAATCAAGAAGAAGAGCGGTTAATTATTGCCAAAAAACTGCTTTAAAAGATAAGTACTCTAAATTAATTATGCTAAAGATTTGTCTCGTTTTTATTTTTCTGAGATTTTACTATGTCAACCCCGTCCTATTTCGATAAACTGAAAAATGCAGAAATAGAATGATTATTATTTACTAAAAAAGTAAAAATGGCCAGCCGTTGACTTAAGTTATGAAAAAAGTCAGTGAAAATTAAAATACAAGAATGATATATTTAACTGTGAACAAACTGCAAAGGGGTCGTCCATATACTGCGAAACGCAATTTTCCAACGATTTTGGACCCTCTCCCCCACCCTTACGTAACACTTTTTCCGAGTTTTTCTCTGGTAGTTTTTTATCACTGCCGTAACGCTAGGCTGGACCCCCCCCCCCTAAAAGCTTTACGTTATATATGTACGATCCCAAAGTAGTATTTTTGAATTTCTTAACTGATATTCTTTTAAATGTGTTTGTTTGCTCAAACTATTTTTTAGTAAAATTAAAAAGACTCATAATCTCGTAAAAATTGGCCATTTCATTTTTTCAACCGTAGTGTGATCTTTTTTACAAGACTGAAGCAAGAGTGGTTTTACAAATCATATTTTTCACGAGGAAAATGTTTTGCCTATTTTATAAAAGAAATCTTGTTGGTTTTTATATCCAAGTATATCATTTGAACAACACGAAATATACACTACATATATAGCATATGAGAAACTAACAGTATCATATTGAATATTATAAATGCAATACAGAAAATACAATAATCTTTCTTTATCAAACGTGTTAAGTATCTGTTCAAATAGAAAATATAATAGAATAAAATATATGTGATCCTCAGATTCTACGACCATTATGTTATACCTGAGGACCATATGCAAAATATTTCCTAATTATACTGTCAAGCCGAAGCACAAAGATACGCTGAATAAACAAAAAACAAGCCGGTTTTTGATATCTAAAAAACCGTTGAGATTTTTTCGTTTTTTCACGAATATAATGAGCATGAATAGATTACAAAAGAGTTTGTCAATATATGTATTCTCACGTATAATATGCATTTCTAAGATGAAAAATATTTAAGAATTGTGGTTTCAACTCTGGATAAAGTATATAAATCACTCAAAAAGTTTTCAATCTATCGTATCTTGACCTAAAACAAAAAGGGTCCCCTGCTGGAAGAAAATGAAGGGAATTTATATTTTCGGCTTCTTTTATTAATTTGTCTGTATCCAAGCTTGTTATGCGGGAACTTCAGGATCCACTCACAGAAACTCTATTCGCATCAGGCAACCTTCCTCTCTATCGATAGTAATGTATTGTTTTTAATTTTCTAAAGTTGACTGTTGCCCGTGTGGAAAAATTTCGGGGCGCTGGCCGGGCGCTGTAAAGACCATCTTGTGTCTGTTCAGACACTGGACAGACGGTCTAATAGCGCCGCTGGCCAGAAGTGTAACGCCTTAACCATGACATAGACTAGATTAGACGGCGCTAACCAGCCGCTGATCAGCTCGTCCAGACTAGAGCAGCTAATCAGACGCTGGACAGACGTGTAACGCTTTTACCACGCGATGGTCTAGATTAGACCATATAAAAAGAGGAGGGAAAAAAGTATAAGAATTAAAGAAATAGTCTCTAATTATATTATATTGACGAAACATATGTATAAAAAAATATTATTCGAGTGGAGTCTCCACTGGAGACTCCCTCCAGTTCTGTCCTCTTCTTTGATCGCAGCAGCCGGTACCCTACCCAATCCTTCCTTCCTCTGCGCCAGGTAAGTATGCTTTGCTTTGCGTCGACTGCTCTCTTAAACACTCGACGCGTTATTTCTATTGCGAGAGAGGCGGCGCGTCGCGCCCTGGCGATTTTCTCCCGAACTACCAGCCCAGAGCTGCAAGATTCAAATGAAGCCGGTATCAGTTTATTTTTAAAGTTATATAAACATAATTCTTCTAAGACTCATGACAAGAATTCAAAAACATTTTTTAATATATCAGATGTGTCGAAAAAGAATCTAGACAATTTTAAAGACAATTTTTTTATTTTACAGAATTTTATCAAATATTCGGAAAAGTTAGAGTCAGTGTGAAATATATTTAAGAGTTTTAGAAGTTAAGAAGAGACCCAAAAGTCCGTCGTTTTCGCAACTCATTATTGTCCATCTCAAAACTTTTTGAAAATCTTGCTAGAAATAAATTCAGTACGATGTACAGGCATAGATATACAGGGTGTTTTTTTTAACTTGAGACAACGAAATATCTCAAAAAATACGCATCCTACGGAAAAAATGTCTGGAATAAAAACTTTTTATTTTCGAGGGGGAAAAAATATTTGCTAAAATTTACCCCACCCCCACCCCCACAGGAGGCAGGGGTGGGGGTAACTTTGTAATTTCAAATGGCAACCCCAATTTTTTATCACAGATTCAGATTCTCCTTTACGAAATACGTAAGTTTTATTCGGAAAATTTGTTTCGATTCGCGATAGATGGCGCTGCAATTGCGAAAAATGAAATTGTTGACACTACTTTTAGCTCTACCCAGGAATAACGACGCGGACATAGTAGTTGTCTATTCCCCTCGGGGTGCTTAATTTCGGTGAGTCCCCTTGCCTCTCACCATCCATCGGGGTGCTTGCACTTTTGGCAACGGGACAGTAAAAGTGATAAAACTGTCGAAAACCATTCCCGAATGCAGTTGGTTGTCGACAGTCGATTTTGGATGTAGAAATTACATATCATCGAGTCTCCACTGTCTACAATCCTCGACGTCATTCCGGCCGAGCGATAACCGCGTCTGTCCGTGCTTAACGTTTATTCATTAGGAAGATTGATTGTGTTCAGTTGATTTGGGTGTGTTGGTTGCTTTCGTTTGGGTTATTGTTGTTGGTCGCGTTCGTTTGAGTTGGTTTGGGTGTCGTTTTATTTCCTCATTACCTTACTTCATTACTTTTACAATGGAAATTCTATCTCAGCAACAGAAGATTGAAATGATTCTCATTTATGGAGAAAGTGGCAGGAATATCAATGATGCTCTCACGCTTTATGCTCAACGCTTTCCAGAAAGTGTTCCTTCACGCGTTTCTTTTTACCGGGTTGTCCGAAACTTCATCACTGACGGAAGTGTACAACCGAAAAAAAGGGAGCGTCAAGTAACAGTTACTGGAGTTGATAATGAAATTGCAATTTTAGCTGTAGTCACTCATGACCCTCATGTTAGTACTCGACAACTAAGCCGCGATTCCGGAATGTCTCTATCCAGTGTTTGGAAGGTATTAAAACGTAATAATTATCATCCGTATCATATTTCACTGCATCAAGAACTTCTTGGCAATGATTTTCAGAACCGAGTGACATTTTGTTAATGGGCGGTTCAGCAGATACAAGGAAACCCGAATTTCTTTTTTCTAGTACTCTTCACAGACGAGTCGTCTTTCACAAACCATGGTAACGTTAATCGGCACAACAAGTATTATTGGAGTGTAGAAAATCCACATTGGTTGCGTGAAGTTGAGCATCAGCGTCCATGGTCCGTGAACGTTTGGTGTGGAATAATTGGAGATCAACTTATCGGTCCGTATTTTATTGATGGAAATTTGAACGGTGAAAAATATCGTAACTTTTTAGAAAATCAACTTCCAATATTGCTGCAAGACCTAAGCTTGGAAGTGCGACACAACATGTGGTTTGAACATGACGGTTGTCCAGCACATTATGCGGCAATCGCGAGGGAAGTACTCAATCGCGAATTCAATGGACGATGGATCGGTAGAGGAGGTCCAGTAAATTGGCCTGCCAGATCGCCAGATCTTACGGCGCCGGATTTCTATTCGTGGGGTTATCCAAAGAATCGCGTGTATCAAGAAGTGCCCACAACTCGTGATAACATGATCGAGCGAATCAGGTCTGCTTGTGCACCCCGATGGATGCTGAGAGGCAAGGGGACTCACCGAAATTAAGCACCCCGAAGGGAATAGACAACTACTACGTCCGCGTCGTTATTCCTGGGTAGAGCTAAAAAGTAGTGTCAACAATTTCATTTTTCGCAATTTCAGCGCCATCTATCGCGAATCGAAACAAATTTTCCGAATAAAACTTACGTATTTCGTAAAGGAGAATCTGAATCTGTGATAAAAAATTGGGGTTGCCATTTGAAATTACAAAGTTACCCCCACCCCTGCCTCCTGTGGTGGTGGGGGTAGGGTAAATTTTAGCAAATCTTTTTTCCCCCTCGAAAATAAAAAGTTTTTATTCCAGACATTTTTTCCGTAGGATGCGTATTTTTTGAGATATTCCGTTGTCTCAAGTTAAAAAAACACCCTGTATATCTGCCTCTCTGGTCTTTTGTAGGTTAGGTTGCAATTTGACAAAAAATCAGTTTAACTTATCTGATAACTGTATATCATATTGCTCGACAATTACCGAAAAACAATGTGTATACAAACCTAGATACGTTGTCAATGAGGTCAACAGAAAGCGATCCTGCACACTTTACTTCGAAGTTTTCCCAATCATGTCCGTCTGCTGAGGATCACGCCAGACCGTCACGATAGCACTTAGGTATTTCCAATCCACACCGTCTGAGAGGGGCCAAGCCAGACCGTTTATCGAGTCCGTCTGAGAGGGCCAAGGCCAACACCCTGTCAGACCGTCTTAAGTAGACGGTCTAGATTCGGACTAGCCAGCCGATCTCTCTACTTAAGACTGCCACGAACTAGATATTTTCAATCCAGACCGTCTGAGAGGAGCCAAGCCAGACCGTTTCGACGACTTTTTGAAAATTTTTCAATCGAGTCCATCTAAGAGGGCCAAGGCCAACACTCTGTCAGACCGTCTTAAGTAGATCGTCTAGATTCGGACTAGCCAGCCGATCTCCCTACTTAGGACTGCCACGAAATTTTTCCACACGGGGGACACTATTATTTCATAGTACTTATGGGACAGAATACGTCAAGTGTACCCACCTAAAATTAATTTTTTTTTGATCGGGTTGAAACATGGCTGAACTTTATATTAAATTAATTCACCAAACCATAGGTCTATTTATCAACCGGTTGTCAATATAGAGGGGCCTGAAGTTTCCACTTTTTCACGCGTTTCTTCATCTTCACGTTAGTGTAAATTCTTTTAGGATGATCCGATTGGACTTTTATTATAGTGTTTTGGAAAGCCCTTTTCATGTAGTGTAAGACTATAATAACGATATATATATTCATTTATTTGTTGTATTTGTTATTTCTTTTTGAAAATCAAAATTGAAATTGATTTTTTTTTAGAAAAAACATATCTTAAAACTTTTTTCTTATTTCAGAAAATAGCTTTTTTAAAACTCTTTGAAATCATGCACAATAAAAAGTGGGCAGGAAATTGTGTCACGGTCAAATTTAGACTTTTACTCACCATGATTTGAAAAAGTTTGAAAAAAGCTATTTTTTGAAATAGAAAAAAAAGTTTTAAAATATGTTTTTTTTTCAAATAATCAATTTCAATTTTGATTTTCAAACAAAAAAATAATAAAAAATACAAATATATATATATATATATATATCGTTATTATAGTCTTATAGTACATGAAAAGAGCTTTCCAAAACACTATAATAAAAGTACAATCGGATCATCCTAAAAGAAGTTACACTAACGTGACTGTGAAGAAACGCGTGAAAAAGTGGAAACTTCAGGCCTCTGTACATTAACAGACGGTTGATAAATGGACCTGTGGTTTGATGAATTAATAATTATAGGTCCACTAGGACCATAATTGAGGTGACGGATGCAACAACTCGTTAGGCGCTCGAAACCGCGTAGAAGTATTGACCACACGGCAAAATCGATCGATGAAAAAAAAAAGTGGCCGAAACGCAAAACAAAATATACCTTTGTATTCACATTGGCGCGACCGACAAATTTTTCTTATCAAACTTTTTCATTCGACAATTATTACTCAAGATAAACAACAAAAACTTACAAAATTTTTCGATCGAAAATCGACGTTTTATAAAACACAACTCGCGAGTATTCGGCCGTTTGTTGATAAAAATGCTTAAAAATTGTATGGCGTATTCTCAATACATACTCGATGACTATAAGCAACGCGCTTTGTTTAAAAATGTAATATGTTTGTTTTTGTCTAATAACAAATTAATTCCGATCGAAAACCGCGTTTTGCCAACTTCGACCAGCGGGCAGGTCATCGAAAAAATGCTAGCTGAAATAACTTATCGCGAGAAAGTTGTTCCCTAGACTTTGGGAAAGTTTTCCTGAAAATTTGAAGAAAATCGATTGAAAATTGTGGAAATGGCAGCGAGTTGAAGTCAACACACGCTGCCGCTGGAGCGCTCTGATTATCGGCCTTTGTTACTTCATGCGGTGTTTCGCGAATTGCGATCAACAGGGCATAGTTAACAAAGGCAGAGCGCTCCAGCGGCAGCGTGTGTTTACTTCAACTCGCTGCCATTTCTACAATTTTCAACCGATTTTCTTCAAACTTTCAGGAAAAGTTTCCAAAAGTCTACTGAACAACTTTCTCGCGATAAGTTATTTCAGCTAGCATTTTTTCGATGACCTGGTCGAAGTTGGCAAAACGCGGCTTTCGATCGGAATTAATTTGTTATTAAACAAAAACAAACATATTACATTTTTCAACAAATTTGCGTTGCTTATAGTCATCGAGTATGTATTGAGAATACGCCATACAATTTTTAAGCATTTTTATCAACAAACGGCCGAATACTCGCGAGTTGTGTTTTATAAAACGTCGATTTTCGATCGAAAAATTTTGTAAGTTTTTGTTGTTTATCTTGAGTAATAATTGTCGAATGAAAAAGTTTGATAAGAAAAATGTGTTGGTCGCGTCAATGTGAATACGAAGGTATATTTTGTTTTGCGTTTCGGCCACTTTTTTTTTCATCGATCGATTTTGCCGAGTGGTCAATACTTCTACGCGGTTTCGAGCGCTTAACGAGTTGTTGCATCCGTCACCTCAATTCAGCCAAGGTTCAACCCGATCAAAAAAAAAAAATCTGCCCGCTTCGCGGGCACATTCTCATCGCGCGCTTGGCGCGCGGCTCGCTTCGCTCGCAAGTTTCAGCGCGCCTAGGGCGCGCACCTGTTGGATCTCGCGCTTCGCGCTCGATTAGGTATTCATCTCGCGCTTCGCGCTCGATTATATGTTTATCTCGCGCTTCGCGCTCGATAATGCATTCACCTGGCGCTGCGCGCTCGGACACATTTGTCGTCTAGGTTTTCACACTTCGTGTGCTCGCTATTGCGCACTGCGCAGGCTAATACTCTCTTAGTAAGCTTCATCGTTATGACCTGCTTTTGGTTTAATTATGTCAGTTTTACATAAAAATAAGAACTAATTTACTTAAGGTTCTATCGACCTTAAGGAACACATTCTCATCACGACACTCGCGCTTCGCGCTCGATATTTGGTATGATCATCATGTGCACCTCGCGCTTCACGCTCGTTTCTGTTCATCGTATAATAGAAACCCAAAAGTTTGAGCGCGCTTGCTGCGCGCAATTTGGTCGTCGCGCTTCGCAACGACCATATGTTATGTTCAATGTTCTTCAGATAAAAATGACTAAAGTTGTATTTGATTTAAAATGAAGAAGTTAATTCCTTTACTTCAGCGTATAGTTCCGTATCTTTATAATAAATCCTACAATCAGAAAGATTTTTTTCCAACTATCTGAAAAGGGGAGAAAAAAAGTATTTAAGTCGTTTTTGGAACATATATCTTGCTTTTTCATTCATAATCAAACCGACCCCTTGACTACCATGTGATTCCCTATCTACTCCTGACCATATTTCAAAACCTCAATCAAAGTTTCAGTCCATTCCGAGGCTACTTTATTGTTTGTATTATTCATGTTTAGATTGTACACCCAACTACCACCTTTATGCGCGAAATTTGTTGTGCGAGTCGAAATCATGCCCAAGTTAAGTAGTGATTCGTCGTATAGTGGAGAGTCCAGTTCTTACGTCAGTCCCACCAAAACTTCTGTTACGGGGGGAGGG
>CAKNYM010052732.1:240542-373659 GCA_932195095.1 Andricus curvator | reverse complement strand
AGGACAAGGAATGGAAACCGAGAGAGTCGCAATTGGTTGATGTTTTATACTGAGAAGGTCACCAGCCTTCAGCAGCGTTGTATTAGATAGGAGTTCATATGTTTCCATCTGCGCATTCTCGGCCCACCTCTAAACGAGGAACCAATAACTCTTTTTTTTTTTTTTTTAAATATATATATATATATATATATATATATTCATTTCGTCTATTTGGAACATAGTTCTTGAAATATAAATGTAATAGTCGAATTTTTTCACAGAAATTATTTTAGTAAACAAAGATCAAAACGCATTCTGAAATAAAAGTCAGATTTTCAGTCAGAATAAATTGTTTGAATTATTATTATATTTTATTGTTTCAATCGTTAGAAATAGTATTGAGAACAAAAAAACAATGAAATATTGTGAAAAAACACACCCGAGATGAAAAATAAAGTAAATAAGCAAAGTTTTGATGAGAATGTGCCCGCTTATCGGGCCGATTTTTTCACTGTTAATGTTATTTTTTACGAATAAAACAAAAACTACACATCCTATCAAAAAGTGACCCATGAGAAATGTGTAGATCTTTTTTGAATGCACAATTTTAGTCCAGTCATGATTTGTCGTATCTTGCATAGTTTGACCGTGAAATTGATTTTTTTGATTTTTCATTATTTCTTGTGCAATAAAAATATGAATTTTCGATTTTTCAAGAAAATTCAAAAAGTCGTTATGATAATCTTGTAGGACGTGCGAAAAGAAACACTTTTCCTATCTTGACTTTTTTTCGTATCGTGCGTTGTTTGGCCGAAAATGTTACTTTTCGCTTTTTTGGGGGGATTTTGAAAATGCTGTAACTCGGACAATTTTCTTTTCATCAAAAAAAGTCGTAAGGATAAATTGTTTACATTTTCGAGTACTATAAGCGCCCGCACATATAATTTTGAAATTTGGAAAAAAGTGGTCTAAAAATTTTTGAAAATGCTCTAACTTTTTGAATTTTCATCCAAAATGGCTGGTTAACGAACTCGATTCCTCTTTTTGCCCCCTGAAACTGTGTGCCAAAGCACAATCTAATCCGATTAGTCTTTCAAAAGTTATCCGATATACAGACGACGACGACGACGACGACGACGACGACAACGACAGACAGACAGACACCGACGTAAAAACCATTTTTTCTGACTCAGGGGGCCTCAAAACGTCGACATTTGATGGAATCCGCGAAAGTCATTTTTCACATAAAACCAATACTTTCTCATTTTGATGAGAATGTAATAAAAGTCAGATTTTCAGTCAGAATAAATTGTTTGAATTATTATTATATTTTATTGTTTCAATCGTTAGAAATAGTATTGAGAACACAAAAACAATGAAATATTGTGAAAAAACACACCCGAGATGAAAAATAAAGTAAATAAGCAAAGTTTTGATGAGAATGTGCCCGCTTATCGGGCCGATTTTTTCACTGTTAATATCATTTTTTACGAATAAAACCAAAACTACACATCCTATCAAAAAGTGACCCATGAGAAATATGTAGATCTTTTTTGAGTGCACAATTTTAGTCCAGTCATGATTTGTCGTATCTTGCATAGTTTGACCGTGAAATTGATTTTTTTTATTTTTCATTATTTCTTGTGCAATAAAAATATGAATTTTCGATTTTTCAAGAAAATTCAAAAAGTCGTTATGATAATCTTGTAGGACGTGTGAAAATAAACACTTTTCCTATCTTGACTTTTTTTCGTATCGTGCGTTGTTTGGCCGAAAATGTTACTTTTCGCTTTTTTGGGGGGATTTTGAAAATGCTGTAACTCGGACAATTTTCTTTTCATCGAAAAAAGTCGTAAAGATAAATTGTTTAGATTTTCGAGTACTATAAGCGTCCGCACATATAATTTTGAAATTTGGAAAAAAGTGGTCTAAAAATTTTTGAAAATGCTCTAACTTTTTGAATTTTCATCCAAAATGGCTGGTTAACGAACTCGATTCCTCTTTTTGTCCCCTGAAACTGTGTGCCAAAGCACAATCTAATCCGATTAGTCTTTCAAAAGTTATCCGATATACAGACGACGACGACGACAACGACAGACAGACAGACACCGACGTAAAAACCATTTTTTCTGACTCAGGGGGCCTCAAAACGTCGACATTTGATGGAATCCGCGAAAGTCATTTTTCACATAAAACCAATACTTTCTCATTTTGATGAGAATGTAAAAATTTTAGGTCGGTACACTTCACGTATTCTGCCCCTTATACATAAAAACAAAAAATCAATAGTACGTAAACATGTATGTATTAGGTAGAAATTTTCCACATACTGCCTTCTAGAGGATGCCTTATTTTTTAGCTTTTGTAATGTTGAGCTTCCATTACCCCCCACAGAGAGCCTGAACCAACTTCAACTTAAACTTCTTTCTCAACGCAAATTCTTTGCAGGATTTTATTCTTTGATGTTGCCTGAATATTTTAAGTGATAAATGAAAAAAATCAATGGAGCCTTTTTTTGAAAACTCAAATTTTGATTTTTCGAGATATTTTTTTTGTGATAAAAAGTTTTAATTTTATGTACACTTTTATACACAAAATATGTAGTAAAAAAGTTCTGATAAACTTTTGTGTCAAACAAAAACCGGATCTTCTATAGATGTTTTTATAGCCCTATTTGCGCTACAAAAACCTCTATAGAAGACCCAGTTTTCGTTTGACAAAAAAGTTTTTAAGAACTTTTTTACTGAATATTTCATATATAAAAGTGTACATATAATAAAACACTGTTATCAGAAACAAAAAACATCTCGAAAAATCAAAATTTGAATTTTCGAAAAAATTTGTTCCCTTCTTGGCTCAAAATATCTGGGCAATATCAGATAACTGAATCCTGCAGAGTTTTTGTTGAGTAAGTTTTCGTTAGATACACCAGTTTATAGGAACTTTATTACTATATATTTTATGTATTACAGCGTACACATTATTAAAATTTAGTATTACAAAAACCAAAATATTAAAAAATCAAAATTTGAATTTTCAAAAAAAGTGCTCGATCGATTCTTTTCATTTTTTACTTAAAATATCTGGGCAACATCAGAGAATTAAATCCTGCAAAGAACTGGCGTTGAGTAAGAAGTTTAAGTTGAAGTTGATTGAGGCTCACCGTGCCCCAATATCATGAGGTTAGATGAGATAGCATGCGGGAAGTGCCTAATTCTGAAACCGTGTTAAAAAACATTTAAAAAAAGACTTGTTATAGCTGCTGCACTTGCGCTCTATGATGAAGATTACTATTTCTAGTTACTGCACTTATGCACTTCGAGCAGGCTCACTTTTTATAGATAAATTAACATAAATTACCGAAAATTTCAGAAATTTTGGGTCATTTTTTAATTTGCAAAAATTTTTGGAAATTTATGGATTTGTTCTAGAAATCTTTGAATATTGTCAACCGGGGCGAATGGCTACAATAATTTTTATAAAATTATCAAAGGCTTAATAATCATATTGTAAAATTGATCTTGGGCCCAGTAGATCACCCAATGTCTCTACTTTATCGTCCATATATATGAATAAATAAATATATATTGGTTTGTAAACAACTAATAGTACTAATAATGTCAACATCTCGCATCGATCAAGGCTAGACTACCAAAAATTTCATATGTATCTCGTAAATAAAGAATTCCAAAATAATGAAACTATGTGCGATTGACACCCTCTCGAATAGGAATAAGATTCTCCTATTTCAGATATTTTGAGACATCGTTTTCAGGTTATTCACAAATAATCTATATCCAAAAGGTTCCGGGGCGAATCGCTATGTTTAAAATAGATTATAATTAAATTCAAAAAATGATTTACAATGAAGAATAACTTTAAAAAAATATACGTACAGTGATTTTTTAATACTTATATAGTCATATAACCAATAATAAAAAAACAATGTACAATTAAAATATAGATTATGTTTTTGCTTTATTCGATACAAAGATATTTTATTAAGCGTTTAAAGTTTTAATGTTAATATTTAATCAAAAGTTGAGCTATCTTCTTGATTTTTTATTTTTTTAACTACGATAGACTGCCGTCGTGAAAATAAATACCAAATGAATACCGTTTTCACACTAGATTCCAACTAGATTTTATGTAGGGGAAACCACCCTACAGTAGATAGAAAAATATTCAACGGCATTTAACTGCATCAGTTTCCAAAAATAAAGAAAGATGATCATTGTTAAATAAAGCTTACATATTCAACTGAGTATTCTTATAAAAAAATATCACGAAATTAATCAATTAGCTGTATTAAACATTTTTATCAGATCTGGTCAAGGGTACGATTTTGGCACCTTTGTCCATCAATAGATAGTCGTTTCTGGTATTGCTCCAGGGCAAGTCAGAATACTCAATTCTGGATAATTATAATTTATCATTAGTATACTTACAATTAAAATCAATTTATTGAGTAAAGAATAGTTGAAATTATGATTATTTTACAAAAAACGCAAAAGTTTAAATTATTGACATTTTTTTTTATGTCTGATATTTCGTAAAATTGGTACGATTGATACGAGATGTTTAATCTTCATACCATTTAACCTGACTTGCGATGACAGAAAAGTGCAGCTTTTTTACATGCCTTATTCCTAAAAATTATATCTTTTCCGAAAGACTCCTTAAAACACAATTAAAATTTATGAGCTTTTAATAACTAGTAATTTTAATATTTTCTTAGTTTATTATTTACAATAATTTGAATTTAAAAACTTCACAAATCAAAATAAACAAACAAACACAACCTTTAACTTAAAACAACTGGGAGACAGTCGCAGAGGTGCCAATTTTGTAAGAGACATTTTTTGTAATTTTCCGATTATCTACTGTTGGTTATCTACTGTTGGAAAATGTAATATCCAATAAAAAGTCTTGAAATATTTATAAATATTAAAGAAAGAACACTTTGTACTAATAAATATTGTTCATTAAACTTCAAGCTTTGATTCTAATGTATAAGCTTGTCATAAAAATGTTTAATTAAGTTAAAAAGTATGAATGAAGAAGAGGTGAAATTTTTTTTTTCCAGGTTAAAAATAAATTTTTTTTCTCTCACGCATTAATTAATTATAAAATTGCAATAAAACATCGTCAGAAGATATAGTATTCTTGCCGAAACGTTATACTAACAAAAGTAATGAACATTTTCTGTCAGTTTTCCAATTAGTTAAGATTATCTACTGTAAATCATTATCTACTGTAGGGTGGTTTCCCCTATCTGTCAACTTATACCTACATTAATTTAAGACTATTGAAATAGACACTACTCTATCCGAGACTGCCGCAATAGACACGATTTTCTCTAAGCACATCTGTTTTTACCAGAAAACAATCTAGCTAAAGGTCGAGAAGGACCTTATCTGATTTATGAGATTTATGGGCTTCAACCAGTTTCGGCTAGATTTATATAGCATGATATGCTTCTTTATTCTGCCTGCAGGCCTGTGATTTTGCAATAAATGACTTGCATGTAAGAAATTCTGAACCTGTAGGCCTTCACGACTACAGGCATCTAAAATTTTCCATAAAAATATTAAAATTGTAATTTTCTACAACTATCTAGTAAATTGTTGGAGATAGGAATAAATGGTCAACATTTGTACATTTTCCACCCAAAGAACATAATTACTGCAGATAAATTATATATATATATATATGTGTGTGTGTGTGGCAATTTTTATTTTCACTGTAAATAATATTTTAGGTCAGATAGATAGTCGATAGATCGATAGGTCGCAGGGGGCACAAGGCCCAGTGCAAGAGAGGGGATGATGAGGGAGGAACGCACAGAGAGTCAGTACTCGAGTCGTGGCCGTACCGAGAAGTTCTTGCATTGTATCGTATAATTGTTTTGTTTCATTAAATATTGTTTCAACCAAGTTGGTATTTATTATTGACGAGACCTCCGTCAAGATCCGAGCCTAACTATTTTGTTTATTTGAATACACAATATATATATATATATATATATATATATATATATATATATATATACGAGATTGTCGAACCGACCGACAGTTATGAAAAGTACCGAAATCATAAGTAGTGTTCAAAAAAGTGTCGCGCTGAAAACATTTCCGTCGCCACAAGAATGGAATGATCTCCCCCTAGTTATGCAATATGGTATTCTATTTTTTTGCAATGATCTGTTGAACATTTTTTCTTGAGGCCATAAAGAACTCATATTAACAGCTATTAAGATCTTGAGACAATGCAGACACTTTCTACATCACGTCTATGTCATGGTTTGTGAAAAACTGTAGCATTCCGCCCCGGTTGACGGTACCTTAAATTAACCTAGTATTTTAAAAATTTCTCGTAAGTTATGGTATTCTAAAATTTCCATGAAGTTTGTTTTTATTATTTATCAAATCGAAGCTTCCCTGCATTTGTTACAAAAACTGACGTGTGCAACAGGTGCAGAAAGTAGGCAATTATAACTCTTGTGAAGCTTAAAGTATTTGCCATTGGCTCGTCAGTTTTCATTGAAAAACGGGTGACTCGCTTTATCCGATATGTCCTGCTTAGCCTCGTTTTGCGATACGTCTTCATTTGCAAAATTCCAGCAGGGTAATTCCGTTCCACGATCTTATTTATTAAATTGGTTCAACAATTATAACTCATTATAGTCTATAGTATATAATAATTCAGAGTTTAAAAATGTATTTATCAAATTACACGTAGATCTAAAAATATTCATCCAGAGTTTTTTTATACGACTTGAGAAATAAAATCTCAAATAATGAAGCATAACATAGAAGGTACTTTCTTGAAGCTCTTATCGCATAGCTACATGAAGATAAAAAATGGATATAAAAGAACTTACGCTAGGGGTGGTATTGCCTTGGTTGTATTGCTGCGCTGACACTTGATCATGGAAGTAATGCTCACTCTGGTTGCTAGATATGTTTTGAGCGAAGTCAAGCAGCCGCCGATTAGGACTATCCGGTGTGGTCGAAAGGTCATTCGGCAACGTCGGGAAGCAAGTGGAAGTGCTTGTACGTTTATTCGACAAGCTAACGTAATGCTCGTAATTTCTATAACATCCAGCACCCGTTTGTGCTGGACCTCGATCACAGCCAGACTCTCCTTCTGTACTGTTACCGTCGACGCCAGACATGTTGTGACCTGTGAATCAAAAATCGTCTGTATTTTCCCAACTGTAGGCTTGCAATACTGCCAAACAGGGGTAACTTTTTGGCCACTAATTCTGCTTTTGTTCAATAGAATTGTCAGGGAAAGTTTTACTGAATATCATGGAAGCACTGCCTTAATTCCTATTTCTTTTATGTTCAACTTTTTACCTTTTAAAGTAAAATAAACTCACTTTGAAGAAATAGTTTTAATGAGAAAGTCATAGTCAAATATGTGTGGCATTCTAGTTTTATTTGTAAAAGAATGAAAAGAAACTTTCATGAAACAAAATTTTTTAATTTAGCTATATTATTTTCTGACAAATTCTGACACTAAGCTTAGTTTCGATTAACATGAATACTTTCAATTCTATTTCAAAATAGATTTCAGAAACATAATTCACTGACTTTTCTTTAAAATTATTAACTATCCTAAACTTGCAAAAGGAGTCTCTGAAAGTAACCTTCTGGAGGATCGTCTGCTACCCCAAACAACTCATTACACAGTTATGCCAGGGTAATAAACCTTGTTATGGATCCTTAGAGAGTTTACGAAAGCTCACAGAGAAATGAAATAAAGCTTCTCTCGTTTCCAGTCTGCCATTAAAGGAACAATGAAGTTAATTCTTTGAAAACTATATGAGAGAGCAGAGTGTCTAGAAGATTTACAAATCTCATGTATGTTTTAGGAATGAACACAGAACATTGATCATAAACTTCCTTAATAGCTCACATACAATAATAAACAAATGTTATATATGAATAACAAGCAACTTCACGATATTAAAACATTGAACTTAACAACAGTCATGACAAAATAGGAAAAACATGTACTTACATAAATCTTACGTCTTTGATAAATTAATAAGTAAAAACAAAAGTTCTTCGTTACGACAGTTTCAAAATAAAGTACACGATTATAAAAAAATATATTTCTAATTTTGTATCTTTATAAATATATAATGCTCCAACGAATATAAGTTATAAAGTTACACATATTGGAAAATAGTAACATAATGAAGGTATGGTTGAAAATAAGCAACGTGAAATATACAGGTACCGTAAAAAAAGAAAGTTGGACCTTCAGCTTAAATCTACAGGAATATAGGCATTGCTGGATTGAACTATTAATTAATTATTTCATCAACACATTTCACTTTTAGGAACATAGAAAAAATATAAATTTAGTGAAGTCTTACGTTAAAGTAAGACTCCGACGACTGTGATAAACTTAATTAAAAAGCCAAGTATTGATTTCACCGATTCTTTTAATTCCTGAAACTTACTTCCCATGGAAAAAAAATCTGTTAAATGCTTTCCACAAATCTTCACACTTAACTTTTGAGTTGAAAAAATATATTCTTTCAAAATTCTTTACAATTTCATCTAATGTAGTACCCCACTCATGGTATACAGTTGCATAAATAAAAAAAAAAGTTTTGAGTGAATATTTGTTTTTTGTGAGGCCCGTACGGAATATAATTATAGAATTACTCTTATGTACTCTATATATTATTATTATATTATTGAAATAATATATATATATATATATATATATATATATATATATATTATTATTAAAATAATATATATACGTATAATACTATTATATTAATATACTCTATACTCTTCCTTCCAAAAAGCTTTCGGATATTTTGTCGAATCTACCCGTGTGCCTCTTAAAGGTATAATGTGTTGATGAAACGATAACCACTCAAATATGTAAAATTGGATATATGTTCACAGATGGTACTGTCCACGTGCTATGAGAATGCGTGCACAGATGGAAAGCGGAGCCTCTTTACCCCGTCCAGGTGACGTAGAAGCTGAAAGATACGCCAGAATACTTTGCCAGAGTATAACTTCATCAGAAAACATTGAAAGACTGAAGCTACAATAATGACGACGTCCAGCTCACAATCAGTTGCAAGATAATACTCAGCCCTTGCTTCAGGAAGTATTATCCTTGTACCTATAAATTCTTACCGGTGTCGACGATGACGTCGATGAGGTCCATGCTCTTGGCGAAGGCGTCCCTCAGATTGATATGATGAAAGGACACGATGCTGCCCTCTCTCTTGGCCCTCTCGAGCGCTTCGCGACGCTTGAGCGCCTTTTCTCGCCTCATCTGGTTCTTGTAGAACTCGGCAAAATTATTGACGATAATAGGAATGGGTAACGCGATTACCAGGACACCACATATGCAACACACACTGCCAATCATTTTGCCAAGAGGAGTCGTGGGGTAAATGTCACCATACCCAACGGTCGTCATGGTGATTCCTGCCCACCAGAACGTCTCCGGAATGCTTATGAATTTCGTGCCTTGCTCATCCTTCTCAGCGAAATACGCCAGGCTAGAGAAGATCAGCACCCCCATTGCCAGGAACAACATGAGCAGGCCCAACTCCTTGTAGGAATTGCGGAGCGTGAAGCCCAAGCTCTGAAGTCCTGTCGAATGGCGAGCCAGCTTCAGGATTCGCAGGATCCTCATGATCCGGAAGATCTGCACGACCCGGCGCACATCTTGGAACTGGTCGGTGGCGTTCTTGTTGGTCTCTACTAGGAAGAGGGACACGAAGTAAGGCATAATTGCCAGCAGATCTATCACGTTCAGTCCGCCCTTGAAGAACTTCCACTTATCCGGCGAGGCGCTGAACCTCAGCACATACTCCAGAGTGAACCAAGTGATGCACACAGCTTCCACCATCGCGAGTTGCGGATTATCTTGAAGGGTACCCTGCTCATCATATACTTGCATACTAGGAATGGTGTTGAGAGTAAGTGCGATCGTTGATAGCACTATAAAGAGTATTGATATCACAGCTATCACCTGCAAAGTCACGCAATTCAGCAGAGAATTACTACATGCCGTTGCGGAGTTCATCTTGCTTAAAGGAGAGTCTGGAATTCCTTTTTATAAGGATCTAGCTACGTTTCAAGAAAGCTCTATTGCTTTTGATAACGATCTGAAATACAGATAATCCTATAGAGGAATTGCCTCATGTTTGATTTTTCAGGGCATAAACCTACAAGTATCATTTGAGAACTTGAGGTTGGAATTTTATAAGCGACTTTCTTTTACTTCAAGGGATTTTGTGGTTGAACTTAAGATAAAAGTGGAGATTTAACCACTTACAATTTCAGTCTAGACCAAACTGCAAAACTTAAAGATTTTAAGGGCCCTCACAGATCTTGAACGAACTGCAAGAGACTTTGATGTACATATTACGTGATAAAACTTGAATTAAATTCATGGAAGATCATAGATCAAGAAAAAACATGCAACTTGAAGCAGATTGTCAAGGACTTAATGGAACTTTAATTGAATTTCAGGTCACGAAAAGTTTTCAAGAGACTTTTTGTGACCTGAAAACAAAATATATTGAACGGTGCACACCAAGCAGGTGCATACCAGGCAGAACGGTGTTAGCCTCAGAGCAAGGAGAGATAAGTTTAGTGAAAAATTGCTAGGTGGAGTTCTTTGTTCTTGGTGGCTTCTTGAATCATTCTCAATCTCGCATAATTCAGCCACTCTCAATAATTGTCCCTTCCAAACCCCGCTCCCTATTCAACTCACGATTTTAGTATGTTTATAGAGAGTTTGCAAGCCCCTCTCTTCTTAACCGCTTCCTACTGATCATTCAAAACAGATAATTATTATAAATCTGATTTTTAAGCGAACTAGGTAGATTTTAGTTTGCAACTAGCCCATTGAGCACAAAACCGAAAAATGTCTTTACGACATTCTAAAGACATTATTTAAAATGTAGTAAAGACGTCTCCCAATTTGGTACCCACAGGGATATGGAGGGAAAGCACTTGTGAAATTATTGCTCCTAAAGATAGTAATTACAAATTTTCTTCCTTATATTTATTTGAGTGAAAAATCGCGAAATAAGACCTGAGAAATTTAAAACAATGTTTGCTATTTATACATTAAATCTTAAAAGCATGTCAAAATATTTTTAATTCCACACAGGACGAATATCAAGAGGGGGTAAAAAAGAATTAGTAATTTTTCCGTGCATTAATAATATGAACTATAGACAATTTTGTTTTCTTTCTATCATGAACGGTATTTTTATTTCATACGAGTAGTGCTAGAACGTGAGAAAAGAATGGAGAACATTTTCTTAGTTAAATAAAAAATACCGAATTTTCTTCAAAATGAAACTCTTAAAAAAATAACGAACTTGAAAATCTATTGACAATATTATGAGAAGTATTTTAAAGCATATAAACACATAAACACACAGAAAGAACATAAGTGAATTCTTGTTGCGGATAATTTTCAAGTACATAAAGTTGAATTTTTTCGCATTGAAACAAAACAAGATTCAATAGAGTCGACATGGTAACCATTTCCAATGTGGTGGGTAAATCTTAACCCGTGAAGTTAATTTTTGTTGCAGGTAAAGATTACTCTGAAATTGCTGTCAAGATTACATTTTGTTTTTTCTGTGCATGTAACATACAATACGTTTGAAGACACCACTACATATATATGCTCTGTAGGATTTACCTTTTTTTTGAAATTCAGAATTTTTCTGCTTCCACCAGTGAGTTTCGTTTTAATAGCCAAACAAATTATGCATTCTAAGTTTTAGTCAAACTGGTTAATATTTACCCCTATCTCACACCATTATAAATTTCCCATTCGAATGACATGAGAAAAAATATACAAATTAAAGGACGAATTATTTATTGTGCTCTGTTAAAGTACATCCTTTTTACGAAATGGTGCCATATAAACAAGACCAACAATATCCAATACTCGTGAGAAATTGACACGAAGTTTGCGACAACCCCTTCACTGTTAGAAATGTTCGGAAAATTCAAACGCATTTAAGTTACTAACGTTACTGAAATTTACGAAATTAGGTTGCTGCAAGCGAAATTCAGAAACTTTTATAGTAGATTTACTACATTTTTATTAACATTCAGTGGTTTGACCTGTGAGCGTGTATTTGAATTTGATGAAAAATAGATGCAAAAAGTGTTTTTGAATCATGTTAATATAAATACACAGTCTATTAGTTCAAAAATGACTTTCTGTGTCTTGTTGCATCTCGTTCTGAAGTCTTCTCGACTGTGTGCTCGTCGTGTCTCTGTGGCAAGTGTCACTTACTAGTTTTTCTATTAGACTTATTGTAACATGGATACATGCAAATTCATTTATATTGACTTAACTCATACTGTCTTACTATTATTTATATTGTCTGGGCAAGAATAGACTACGTATTTTATTTTAAAATTAATTTGAACGATTTGACTATAATTTAGAATACATTATTTTTCTGACAATTAAACGAAATTCCATGGATGCGTGCAAAAGAATGTCGAAAACAATTTTTGACCATGTACTTGTATTTGAGGGTTACCGTAATGCCATGGGTGTTAAAACTCAACAGTGCTTCCCGTCAAAGGCGTATAACAACCTAACCACGTTACTCTCTGTCGACAATGTAGAAAATGTTGTCTAGCTGTTTTACGGCATTAACATAATTCGCATAGCCATAAAACCACTAGAAAAGGATGTTCTACATGATCGACAGTCACGTGGTTAGGCCAACATATGCCCTTAAATGTTGCGCATGTCAAACCTAACTGACGTTCGCCGCTTTCACCTGTAATGGTTGCAAATTTTCACTATTGCCTGCAAATTGAAAAAAAAGAATACAAATGGTTAAAATTTGTTTATCAGAAATAATATATATTATTTTAATCATAAGTTACAATTTATTATTATTATAGTACATATAACTTCAGAGCTGTCCAAGACTTAAACTTTAATCACCATTTGGAATTCTCGACTTTCTACTATTTCTTTAGTGAATCTAATCTAAATGTTGTACTGTTGACATTTTTGCAATATATCGATTTACGGTCAAATGTTTAAAGAATTTGGAATGCAAAAAGTATACCTATACTTCCAAAGTATCATGTTTCTGAAATTCTGTGATGTCTTTTGAAATTGGTTGTGATTTGATTTGACTGCAATTAAATTGTTCCGGGCTTTGATTCCATTGAAACAATCATTGTTGAAGAGACATAAATCTACATCGATAAACTGATTCTATCAACTTTGTTCTTAAATACGGTATTGTCGTCGATCGACAAAATTATGTTTAAATATTTGTTGTTCTGCAGAATCGACAATTCACTGTACCATCTAATATCGTTGTAAAGTGAATATCACATTACGGAATAATTTATCAAAATTTACATATAAACACATACAATTTTTTACTCGCTATAAAAAGATACAATAATTATTTTTTAGATTTTAAAATTCAGTCAACTTAGAATAACTCGAGTTAAAATTTTTCGTATGATTAAACCATTTTCTAAATCATATTGCAATAATTGATCTGTTTTAAGGCTTATTTAACAATAAAATTAAAGCTCTAATGAACTTTCGGAAGCGATTGTAAAATGCGAACGTTGAAATTTGTACCCAAAAAAATGTTATATATTTTTATAGGCGGGAGCGGTGTCGGGAATGGATGCACGTGATACCTGGTAATCGCGTGTAATTCTTCCCACTATCGTCATGGGTAATTACTTTTTTCTGATTACATTCACAAATGTAACAATATATGTTTGCATATAAATCTTGACTATTATTTTGTTAACATCACCTAGAAATAAAGCATCTGTTTATCATAATCAGGGGTGGGTGTGAAGCATAGAAGAAGATTGAACACAACTATAATTATAGATTATTGAATACAGTATAATAAAGTACGGGTACCTTTAAAGTTAGTAAAATACTATCTATCCGACGGGTTAACCACTAGCAATTTTAATGTGCGCCTAAATTCAATAATTCAAAGTAAGACAGAGAATTTCAAAACTTCATGAGAATTGAAAATAATAAAAAGAATTCAAAAACTTCACAAGAATTCAAAAGTATTCAAAGGAATTCAGAAGAACTCAGAATAATTCCAGGCAAATAAAAAAATTCAAGGGGAAAAAATCTAAACAATTCAATGACAATCTCAAGAATTCAAAATAGTGCACGGTAAAAAAAATGCAAAATAATTCAAGGGAATTAAAAATGATTCGAAAGAATTCAAAGAAATGCAAAGAATACAAAAGATACAAAGTGTATTCAATTAATTTAACGGAATTCAATCATCTTCAACAAAAATCAAAGTAATGCAAAGAACTGAAAAGAATACAAATTTTTCAAACAATTCAAAAGAATTCAATATTCCACAAAGAAATTACAAAAATGTAATGCGTATTCAGGGGAATTCAAAAGAATTCAAGAAAATTAAGAAATAGGCGTACACCTGAATTAAATAGTGATAAGGCCCTCGTATCTATCTAATGATACATTATGTGTTATATCTAAACTATGAATACTGACAACAATTTAGTCAACAATTTTACCAGTCAAAAATTTTGCAGCAATCTAATTTTATATGAGCTAGAAATTTTGTTTCTGTATTTGCAGCTTCAATTTCAATAGATTACATTTATAGTCTTATTTCGTTGTAACAGAAGGGCGGTAACCATAAATTAGACAAATACTTATTCATAAAATTTCATTCATCTAAATTTAAAATCATATTTAAAATCGTTGACTAAATTGGTACTTTCTATTTTCACTACACACTATATTATGTATTTATGATGAACTGCATATTGAAAGTTTATATAATTTCTATGGTTTATGGCACTTGTCTACTTTCAAGACGAACGGTTTCTCGAGTCACGAGACTCAGTGGTATTTGCGTTTCAGGTCAGACATAAATCTAGCAGAGAGATTGTAGATAACCAAGGATCAAGGTCTAGTTCGCAGTTGTAACAATTAAAGAACAATTAAGATAACCGTTATTGAGTATAATAAATACGTACAAAAAACCTCAAGTTACATTAATTCCACATTTTATTTTCGTGCTAACTTAGCCGAGCGACCCTGATTACTTTCTTTATGTTTCCTTTTTTCATTCTTGCATCAGTGCACAGATACAAAGTTCTACAATTAGTTAATTACAATAAACACTAGCTAGGTGATCAGTTGGTTCAATTTGATTAATTTTTAATTAAATTTATTTTTCATTCTATTTCAATAAAAATCAATTCCTTAAATCGATTTTTATTGAATCAGAGTACACATAACTGGAAAATGTCCTATTTCGCTCATAACATTCGCAACAATCAGCAGAAATTTGTTGCTATCGAGGGCATATGTATCTGCCAATGAAACAAATGCGTGGGTGTTAACACAGAATTCAATGTAGATTGAAATTCCGTGTCGCAGTTCGCAAAGAACTCAAGCTCAATGTAGTAAGATTGATATACTGTGGACTCATCATGTTTATTTGGAGTCATTGCAAAACAAATGTTTAGTCTAAAGAGTGAAAAATGTCATTGAACTCTGAGAACGTTGTTCATACATTTATGATCAAAATTGAGAAACATAGTCTAATTTTAAAATGAATTTAGCAATTTAGGTAACAAAGTATTCGTAGCTTATATCATTCATATCTATAATTCAGAAATGTGCCAATTATTTATAGAAAATACCCAGAATTACTTTCGCATTTAATCTCCCAAGATCAGATTAGACAATAAATAAGATCTGGAAAATTCCGATCTATTTAAAAATGTGTTCTACTCAATGCTAATTTCCACAACTGTCCTCGAATGTTCTTGTCGATCGGTCGGTTTGATATTTTTAGCGATGGAAAACATTCTTTAAAAAAAAACAAAAAAAAAGAAATAAACAGAATTTTAGAAAGTGGAGGTGGCCTTCATGAGATATGAAAATAAATATATAGTGACCACTAATCCCAGGGTCGTGTAACGTGGCCATAGGTGTGATTTACCGCGGTTCTACTGGGAGCCACTGTCATCTTCATGTATAGCAGTTGCTCCCAGTGGGACTCTGCGGTGGTTGTTTAACCTATTTTTTAAAATCAAATATATATATTTATATATATATTTATATATTTAGAAAGATGTGCGTCCTTGACACCTGTTAACTTGACATATGTATACGTATGTACATGTAGAATTATTCTCTTTATATGTGTACCATTACGTTTCCCAGGGAGATTGTTGCCACAGTTCTTTTTCTCAATACTCGTAATAGAACTGTTTTTATTTATGTACGAGAAATTCTGTAATGTTAAGTCGGTTGTAACTCTTGACTCTTCCCACTGTTTCTTCCACTCAGTTCTCGACCTCCACTCCTTTTTTCTCTTGTTGTATTATTAGCTACTCGTAAAACACCCACACTGCGTTTTGATACCTATTACCCCACTTTCTTCTACGTACCCACCATGTTCCATTGTTGTGCCAGCTTTATTCTTGAGATTGTGTAATGTTTATTTTATATGCTTGTAGCAAGCGAAATCTCGTAAAGTACACAAAGGATTGAGCCCCTCCAAAGAAATCGCCTCCTCATCGTTCCCACATTAAGTGAAGTACAAATTTCCATGCTGACTTCGAATCCGACCTCTTTTTTTTGCCTACAAGTTAACCGTTACTTTCTAATCATTTATTACCGTTACCGTTAACGTCAATTAGATTTTAAATGCATTATTTTAAATTTCCAATTGTTTTAGATAGTTTGTTTTTGCAATGAAAGTGTCTAAAAAAATGGACAATTACATAGAAATTTAGCTAAAATAAGAAAGAATCTGTCATTAGTCTGTGAACAGACTATAAGTTATACTATTATTAATTCTAAACCTATTTCAGTGCCTTAAATGTTTCTAATTTTGGACTACACACTCTTATTTCTGTCTCTCGCTCTTTCTCCTATTCCTTCTCTCTCACTCATGTAGCCAATAAAAAAACAGGACTTCAAACTTTGTGCCAGATTAAATTTTAGTCCCTGAACTAGTTTTTCAAACAGTCCATCACTTAATTGGAACATTTTTACAATAAGAATTGATCCCAGTGGGAAATTTACGATCGCCCCAATCCTTGGCCAACATTGGCTGGGCGCCCGGCGTAGAGACCCCAAGCTCGGTTCAATATTGCGCCAATGACGTATAGTGTGGAACAAAAAACGAATTTTTTCCAATACTTGCATCAAGAAGTACGCTTTTTCACGCCTGTAGAGTGAACGCAAAATGGCTGATTTGGGGGCTCTGGGAAAAACTTAGAGTAGCGAATGCGTAGATCGTGATTTTACGTTTGGCGTTTTATTCCTCGATTTGGCAGTGGCGCCGGGTGGTGGCAGAAGCCTACCGTTTTCAAACCTAACCTCAAAATCCATGAATAAAATATTTTCTTGCGTGTACTTGCGATTCGCTCTACAGGCTAGACAAAACGCGTACTTTTTCATTACAGATATTGGAAAAAGTATCGTGTGCACAATATACTATTGTATTCACTAAATCTAAATCAGCGAAAATTTCGTTCTTTCTGTCAGTGAGGATATTCTTATTGCGAATCAGTGAAATATCAGTCTGTGCATGAGCAAAGAAGTAGAAATCATTGCTCAAAGTGAATAAAAATTGTCAACATTCGCTGATTCCCAGTGGTATACTTACAAGGAGAGCTGGCTACATCAAGGTACATACTATATGCGCTACCAACTGCATCAAATTTTCGTAGATTTAGATTTAGAAAGTACCGTTCTTCTTGTGCAAGAATAAAAAAACCCTATTTTTTTGAATCCGTGAGATAATATCTCTAGATTTACATCAAAAAAATTGAAATGTCTGTTCGCTTATTTCTTTGGCGAGCATTAAGCGAATTCAATCAAATGATTAATTCAAATGGCAATAGTGATAATAATAATAATGGTTTGAGTACCTACAGGCATTTAAGCGAAGCTAAATTTAACAAAGATATTTTTTACCCGTTTTTGAGTTGAATATTCTTTTTATTTGAAAAATCCCCACGTAAAAAACGCAGTTTTAATGGAAAGCAAAAGAAATTAACCGAATTTGGGTTGTTTAACTCTTGTGCAAAAGAAAGTTTCCGTAATATGAGAATTTTTAGTTCAAGATTTGTTTGTTTTTGCAACTCCACTTTTTCGTTTTTTTATACCTTTGTAGTTTAACCCTTCGAGTACACACTGGGTCAATTTGACCCACAAAAAATTTTTGATCAAGAAAGAGTTTCCATATGAATTTTCAGCTTAAAATCATTTTTTTAAAGTATGTTAAAGACTTTATATATACTTATAATACTTATAAATTAATTTAACATACTTGAAAGTATACTATCTAAATTTTGGTAAGTAAAAAGGTTCAGTAGTTGTGAAGTTATAAGACGATCATCTCGAAACCCGTTTAAGCTATCTAAAAAATAGGATACTGCTTGGATTCAACGTTAAAAAATCTCAAAAACCTGACGTGTGGGCAAAAAATGAAGTGTGGATTTGAATTCCGCACAGAAAAGAACTACGGAAACAACATAATCCATTTCATGACAGCTAGGTACATTTTGTTGAAGATTGCAGTCAATACCTGAGTCCTATATGGGCGATTTTCAAATAGATTTCATTTTTGGTTTCCAAAATAAGAGTAAATTAAAGGTTTAAATAATATAATAATTGTTGTTAGTTTGGACATATATGTACTAGGATGCACTTCATGAAGTTGGAAAGCTGATCAAACTAGATTACGTTTTTTCTTACACTAATTAGTATGTAAATTATACTTTCACTTAAAATACATTTTTATAAAAGCTTAAGACATTTTTTTGTTTTCAGGAGCAAAAGAAGGTGTTTCCTTTCTCTTTAATGCGGCACTGAACCTTTTTTCAAAATATTTGCCATTTAATCCTCCTTTTTCGGGGGCTTCAGAGTTGACATTTCCGGTTCCACCCATAGCTTTTTACTTGTTCTAAGAGGACTTATGAAAAGTTCATCAATTTTTAGATTCTGGAAATGTCATGCATTTAGAAAATTTGATATAAACTACTTATTTTTTATGATTATAATCGATTATGATAAAACCTATCCCATCAAATTCGTTATGATTATAGAGGCTTTGGATTTGATACCAAAGCAAATGCCAGACATATAAAGCAAGGTTCTTTCAGTCAGTATCTATAATCTCTAGTACGTTAGTATTGCAATTTAAACTGCATCATGTATTTAAAAAAAGTGCTCAGCGGGGCCAATACTGGAAAAAATTTTTTACCAGTCCTGTCACATTTTAGACATGTAAAAAATGCTCTAGAAACATCGAATAAACTTGGAGGGATATACAGAGTGAAATCTATTTGAAAATCGCCTACATATGTATATACTTTTTAACTTAATTTGATACACAGATTTTTTTAAATTTCAAAAATCACATAATTCAAGAATTTGTGAAAACTTCTATAACGTTGTTATTTAACAGCTCCTGTTACAACTTAAGTATCACTCATATTGTACAATGTTTCTTAAAAAATTTAGTCACCAGAAAATATCAGTCTGACCGTAAACGCTGTTACTACTGATTCATGGAAAAAACTCCTGCATCCTAAATATACACCTTCAAACAATGCAACTATATGATGTATGACAATTGAATCTTCAACGCTTATTATTATAGAAACAGTAAATTTCTATAAAAAAAATCATAATCATCCTTTTTGAGAACTTTTACTAGTCATAATTACTACCAATAATAATGGTAAGGAACTATATTGATATTAAATTCCTGTGAACATTCTAAAGATTCTTATTAATGTAACACAACCAGTTTATTCACGTAAAGGCTACAAAAGAGATAAGTTGCAAGGTCCTACGAGTCATTTAATTGAAAAGAATAAGACTGTTGCCTTATTCATTACTCAAGGGTTCTTCTACATTTACAATGTACGAGTACATAACCTTCTAAAGTCCTTAGGCGATTACGCCGCTCTAAATCTACATGCTGTGAATCTCCTGCAATCTAAAATTTTTACCCAATTCTAATACATTCAGGATGCTTCATCATTTTGTATTTTTAAGAAAACAAAGTGCCATTAAGAATAAACTCAACAGGTGAAAATATGCTATTTCAAACTTTGATTTTTATAAGTAATTAATTTAACTTTGAAGCGATTTATAAGTTTAATTTCCAGTCGAATGCTTTAAATATAAGAGGCTCAAATCAGATCAAGTTTCGAATCGTTTCAAATCACAATTTTTAAGCAACTTTAAATATCAACTGTTCCAAATGCAGCTACATCTTGATTTGATACACTTAATTGAAATTTTTAATTTTTCAATCATTTTTAAGTCTTTGTGAAAACACCCTGGAAGTATTCTACACTTTAAATTACCTAGACAGCAAATACCTTTGATCGAATGTCTCCCGCGTGAACTGTAAGCATGATCATTTGTAAATAGATTATTAATAACTTATATGCTTATTATGACAGTAACCGATTTTCTCGAACGTCGGAACGGATTCGATAAATAATTTTTTAACTTCCTTATACATTCAATCTCGTTTCAAAAATGCTGATCCCATCATTTACACCATGAAAGGTAAATAACAATCATTTTTCAGTATTGATAACACAGGCATGTATAACAGTTATTATGAAAAGAAATATATATCTGGAGAAGAATCATTTAACGTAGATTTTTAGGCAGAAGGGCGGGCCGAATAAAATTTTAAACTCGAAACGAAATAGGGTGGAAAAATTGTCATTCGGGAAGGGAAATCGAAACATCGAAATTTTTCCATCGGTTAATATTTGACCCTCGCGCATCAAAGTTTCGAATTTTATATACCAATTTGTTGAAGAGTCTTATATGAGCCAAAGAATTACGGTGAATTTTTTGTAAGTAGATTTTTTGTTAATGAACAGTAGTATAAAGTTGGAAATTGAGCAAAATTTTGGTATTAGCATAGGTCATTGGTTTAAAAAAAGCTGAGAAAATCGTACAGTTCATAAGACTCAGAAGAGGTAAACGGTTACCTATTTGTAATATCTTATTACCTTTGTCTTGATTCGGACCTTTTCTTTATTCAAAACTACCATAATTTCTTCAAAATTTAGAAATTAGGAACACTATGTAATATAGATATTCATAGTTTGTAATATATCTCGCTATAAAACATTTTTTATTTTCAAGTACATTATAATTATTAACCCTAAAATGACAAGAAAGATGTAAGAATAAATAAATTAAACATTGAAAGCGGTCAAGAACCTAAAAATCTAGGATTATTTTAAATAGGTGATCCTTTTCCAATTTCACTATTTCAAGAACTCCAATTAAAACGTATAAACATTAATATTATACGAGACAGAGACAAATAACTATTCTTCTCATATTATAATAATGCTAATTGTAAATTGATTCATTAACCGGATCAGCATTTATAAAAGAGAACGAGCAGCCATCACATTGGGAAGTGGCATGTAAATCTCATTTCTAAGAGGATGTTAAGAGAGTGTTCTCTCAAAATACTATGAAGAAAATCATTAGACATTAACATCTCATTGGAAAAGCATAAATACATCTCCATATTCGCAATATATTTCAATTTGATAAATTTGAATGTCTAGTATAGAAAGCCCTGCGATATTTCAATTAATTGATTGATTAGATCACATATGTCAATTCTCTGAAAATATCAATCATGAAACACAGAGTGATGAAAAGCTACTATGAAATTCGTCTGCAACAAGGCTTTCATTACTTAACAAAATTTCATCATAATGCCACCGCATCCATCAGTATATCTTAATCCGTATAAAATTGTGCTTAAGGGATCCGTCGAAACTTTGTTAACTCATTAAATTGAAGTAACTCACCCTGGCGGCGATGGACGTAGTCGGTTTCTCGAGCAAGTCCCACAGCCATTTTTGATATTGGGCACATTTGCCCTCGCCAAACTCCTCCTCCTCCCGCTGCCTGAGAGATTCAGCCTCCTTTCTCATCTCCTCATGAACATGCTCCTTCCGCTGATGATATTTATGTTGGCAGCAACTTTCCAGGTAAAGCTCATCGACGCCCCAATACTCCAGGTCGTCACTGAAGGCCAAGACGCACATCTCGTCGACCAAATGAAGCTTTCCAGTCCGGTAGAAGTTGAGGATGGAACTGAAAGACTTGGGATGTCGGTCGAAGAAGTACTCATTGTCGACGAGAGAGTAATCATCACACAGCTCGGTGATGGCTTCGTGGGTGTTGCATTCTCGGAGCCGGCCAAGACGAGTATGAGGTAGGCGCTCGAGCGTCCGCCAAAGCACCTCGTGCTTAACACCTCCAACGTTGATTGATACCCTTCGGTTTAGGGCCTTGGACCGCATGATCATGAAGGGCTCAGGGGGCAGCGAGGTCATGGATCGGGAGTAGGCACGCTGCTGCATCTGCAGCGGTAGGAAAGGTGGTGGCGGCGGGGGCGGGGGCGGGGATGATGATGTAGGAGGTGGCGGGAGAGGGGGCGGGAAAGAAGTTGGTAAGGGTGGAAGGATTTGGGAGAAAGGTGCATAACGGACCTCTTTACTCCCCACGACACCTGTTCCAGTGCAGCCAGCCGCGTTCGTCGACGTCGCCGCTGCCGACGTCGCCGACATAAACGAGGCAGGGACGCCGGTATCGAAGCCGAATCCATCCATGTGATAAACGGCCGGACACATACCCCCGATACCATTTCCATTGCGGTCTGATTCGACCTGGTCCGAATCAGCAGGTTCGTTGAGCATCAACCTCGTCAGCATCAGATGATTCTTGCAGCTGGCTGCGAGCGAGATTGCACAGAGGGCAACCTTCTCCGTTTATCTTCATCCAGCAGCGCAGCCTCTCTGCTCCGCTGTAGTCACGGTGACCCTGAGCCACGGCATAGTCTGAAACAGGAAAATAATGCTATCTTGTTATTGCATTCTCTTTTTTCTTCATTTAGGAAAAATCTTGGGAAAAGAAAGTTACAACTGGTGAGGGAAGTTATAATTCTTAGAATTTTATTGTACTCGTAGCGGTTGGGAGCCGAGAATCGGGTGCACATAAGTAAAAGTCGTCTTTTAGGTAAATTAACTTTATTGCCACTTAAAAATCGATGAACCATAACGTGACGAGATTTTCTGGAGCGTGAAGGTTATGGCCCACGGGAGCGTTGAAAAGGTTGAAGAAGTCGGCCTCTACAAGGCAGACGTAGAGGGTCAGTTCCTGGGAGTAAGTTTGATTTTCTAAATTGTAATAATCCAATAAAATCAAGCCGGTTTGATGTACAGTTAGATTTTTTCCTCTTTCAAAAAATCCGATGTTCTAATCGTATCTATATTTGTATTGAAAATTCGAATAAATGACTGCACACCTCTAATAGATATGTGGAAGATAGAAAATTGTTTGACTTGTGAACTTCTTTGTTATTAATGAATTGTATTAACAAATACACAATATCATGGATTATTCGTTTGTAAAGTTAATTTTAATATCAAAATTATTGGCTCTCATCAACAAAGTTATCGTTGAGCATGAAAATTTTTCATCTGTTATTACTGATTCATTTTATAAACAAATGCACAGTTTCGGCATGAATAAGATGAAGGAAGTTGTTTTTTCCCTTAATTCTCCTCATATTATCTTGCCAGTAATGTTTAGTAATGAAAATTTGTCATCCGATATTATTTGTAATTCTATAAACAAATTATATAGATAAATGCACAGTATCGGCATTTGTCATAATTGTTAGCCGTTTCATGAACTACGCAAGCACCTTTAGACAATCTTTAGTGTAATAGATCTATCTATCTATTCTAGCCATTTTATGAAATGACTAACGTGCTATCGATCACATATAGTGTAATAACGTTCAATGAATATAAATTTGCGCAATCATCACTTAAACCTAGGTTTTGATTGATTTAAAAATACTAATTTTGTTTAAAATCAAGGGAGCATTTTTAGGAAGCAAGCATAATAAAGTTCAATTAATATAATTTGAAAAATCATAATTGCAGTGTCACAAATGATTTATTCATATTATAAAAACATAAGTTGGACGACAATTTTAAAGAAATGATTAGATAACATATTTTGGTGCAAACAATACTTTTCACTCAGCCTTCTGTCAAATAAATTTTCGCATCATTCAATTCAGCCAAGAAACCAAAATTCTTTGAAATTTTGAGTTTTTAAAAATTATAGAATGTTTTTTTAACGTGAGAAGCGCTTACAGAGTGAAAGTCAATTTAGCTTTATAGTACAACAAATTTATGAATAAAAATATTTTTTTGGATTAAAACTAGAGCATTCTTGCGTGTAAAGTAAAGTTTATTGAAAATACTACAACATTTTTTTTCTATCAAATTTTATAGTAATTTCTGATAATAATTAGGAGAAGGACATGGATTACATGATTACCTAAAATTATATTCATTGAACTTTATTACACTATAATGTCTACTTGCGCAGTTCATGAAACGGAAAAAACTTTTGAATAGATAGTGTAATTGTCAATTATGATACAATCAAATGAAGTATTGTACTTTGAATCCGAGGTTGTGGCAAAGAAAATTACCAGAGATCATCTCATGAATACGATTCATTCGTATTCTGTCACATTGGAACATATTCGAACTCTTGCAGTAACACGCATAGAACACGAAAAAAGCAGATTTCTAGAGAACATCTCGTAAACGCGAAGCAATACTCTTTAATCCGACGTTTTTTGCAGGGCTGCATTTATCGAAGTTGGTATCAAGTCATTGGTACCATTCAGTTGGTACCAGTTATTGTTACATCAGTCTGATATATCAGTTACGCATTGGGAAGAAAGTGTGCTTTCAATTGCTGAGCGATCTGAGTGAGGCAGGGAATCCATTTTTTGTTTACTTTTATTTGCTGGTCTCCAATGCATCGATCCTAGTAATAGCTTTTTCAAATTTCTCATAATGAGTTTCAAGCTTTTTTGCCACTGTGGCAATTCCCTTTGTTAAGTCTACTGAGAAGTCAGAGAGTTCTATTTAGAAAGAAAACCTTTCATTTCTTTTTTGGATTTAGAACAGTGCTATGCGAGAATTCTAGTTTATTTGTCGACAGTTTAAACACCTGAGCCCTATGTAGTAGGCTTAGAAATTAAATTGTTAATGCATCCCGGGTGATAGTAGGCACAACAAGGGTAGGGAAATGCACCCTCAGGTATTAGTCCAAAATTCAGACTGTATTCGGTTGGTTTCGAATTGATGCGTATTGTAGTTAGTGTTGACATACGGATTGAGAAGGATTGAAAAATAAGAAACAATAAGCCTCGGCACAATTTGAAAAGTGTTGAAAGATGGGTCCGGATTAGTTTCGAACTGAGTCGGATATAAATATGTGTTAGTTTATGAATTGAGGAGGATTGATAGTCACTCGAGATGAATCTCGGATTTTTTCGGATTCGGTGTCAGATTAATGTCTGATTCTCTGATTCATCCGCATTGAACTTCGAGAGGATTCGCGAATTTAGATGGATTAAAAAGTTTGCCCGGATGATTCTCGGATTCATTTCGAGTGGATGCACGGATTACGATAAATTGAAAAGTTTGTTCAGTGCAGCCTCAGATTGATTCGGATTGTACGTCTGATTGAAAAAGATTGAAATGTCGGTTCAGATTCATTGCGAATTGAACTTGATGTCGGTATAAGGATTGAGAAGGATTGAAACACATGTCTAAATGAGACTCGGTTTCATTCAGATTGAACGTGGAGTATACGGATTGAGACGGATTTAAAACCAGAATTGGCTGGGATGCAGATTTCGGAATGATTGAAGAAAAAGTTTTTTGAAAATGTTCTGTACTACACTGATCTGTCAAAAAACACATTTATTGCAGTCTCTGAGAATTTTTGAGTGATTTGTTTTTGCACAGAATAAATGCAGCATACACTACCAAAATAATTGAGTCAACAGCTGTTATTTCATCAGATGCATAAGTGCCGTGAATGTGCATTTGGTTATACTTTTCAAAATAATTATCAAAACCTTCAGAAATAATTATATTTTTCTAATGTTCTTGAAGAAAGTTTTTCCTTTAATGCAGCTCAAGTTTGATATTGATTAAATAAAAGGTGTGAAAATTAATTGATTAATTCTTATAGTACTAATTTTGTTACAAAACTACTACATATACGTACTAAGAAGAAAAATGTATAACTATAATTAAATTACTTTTTAACAAGGGCATGCTCACACGCATAGAAGAACAATTTTCTAAATTAATATTATATTACTGCTTATATAAAAGCAGGTTTGGGGTCAAACATGGGTCTATACACTCTGTGAATATCTAAGCAGATTACTTTTGTTCTGTAACTTGGACTCATTTCTTATTATCGTTCGTTATTTTGTATGTGCTCCTATGTATATCCACAAAGTTCTATAAATGTACACATTTTTCCTTGTCCAGATGATGCTTTTATCGATTACTAAACTTTCCATCGCTGCTTAAACTCAAAAGAGTATAGACATGAAAGTATTCTTAAAAATCTAATTTATTGTCGCGTAAGTTCATGATATGAATGAATGAATATCTATAGGGGAAAAGTGTCCCACAGGGTGTCAGAAAAGCTTGAACTCGAATAGATCTTTATTTTAAAAATAATGTGAAAAGTTTGAAGCTTGACAAAAGAGTCTCATCCTTCGTGTAGTAAAAAACTGGAGAGAAGGAATTTTTTTGATCAATCTGTTAGGAGCAGTGAATTTTAATCCCTGTGTATGTTGAGGATACACAGGTAGTCACGCCTTGCATATCAATTTAAATTCAAGAATAATAGTACTTTTTCCCACAATTAGATAAATGTATAAATGAGGTAGCGCCTATACGTCCGAACACAACCTATGTTCCCTTCCCCTTTCCAGGTCTCCCTATAAAATAAGGAAGTACGCTGGCGAAAAATTATTTCACTGACTTGTTTTTCTGAAACATTAGAAGTAAAGAAGGGCACTCTAGGGGGTAGCATTTTTGTTAAAGGGGCGATACTGGAAAAATGAAAAATGGATACGGGACGAATAGGAATACACGCCTACTCCATTTCCATTATCCCCCTTTTTACCCATCCGAGCTGTAGAAAGGGGAATTCTACGGAGTAGCGTTTTTGTTAAACGGACGACCCTGGAAAAAGTATGCGTATTGAATATTAACACACCCCTGTTACATTTTCAGCCCCCACCACACGGAGAAAAAAATATGCCTACAATAGTAAGAACACTAGTCATGCTTTTGTCGCAGGTTTCATTCTTGCTATCCTGGTACAAAATTCATTCATTTTAAGCAGGAAACCCTTTATCCTAAAAAAGTACAAAGCTTCATGCTTTTAAAGCGCTTATCCCTTGCGAAAAAAGCTCCAACTTCACCTTGCTATATTTGTAAAGAACTCACCCTATTAGAGTATGAGTACTCTTACAAATGAGATATTAGGCTGCGCTTACTTACGAACGTAGCGCCGGTAGGCCTGGCCTAACTTCACATCGCTTTTGCAAGACTACTCATACCCTAAGAGGATGGGTTTTCTTACAACCGTAGCAAGGCAAAGTTGGAGCTATTTCCGCAAGGCACAACTGCTCTGAGGGCATGTGACTACAGCAATAACGGCATGCGCTTGATTCTTTTATGGTATAGGACATTTAATTCTAAAAATGTCTAACCTGATGCCAATATTGGCAGAAATTCATGCCAATTTGGCACATGAAGTTCCGTACTGTAATATCAAGAGCTCAGCCTACTATAACAGTGCGATTTTTTTCTCCGTGCATAAGTGCGATTTCAGCGCCTGCAAACGATCCCTAAAATAGTATTTATAGGCCTGGGCCTATAAGCGGTTTACTTATAGTCCTAGGCTTATAAACTAATGACGTACTGTGATCTGCTTTTCTAACGAACAGCTTTTACGTTGAAAATAACAGCATGAAGGTATCTTATTCAAAAAAAGGACACGCAAAAATGGTACCCTAAAAAAGAGATTATGAGACCTTGAAATAGCACTTATTATTGCGTTGTGATAAAAAAATATTGTATGACACACGGCCCTTCGAGTAAATCTGGATTCATAGAGAGAAAGCTAAATTCCATAATAGAGTAGTTTTCGCTAATTTGCATAATAAACTCTATACAGATATAACTCAAAGAATTATGCCACTGTATATAGCAAGAGCTCCGAGTAATCTAATTTGATTACTGTCTACAATCTTAAATGAAGTACTTTGTCTTGCAACAGCATTTTCAATGTAATTTCTCCTTCTAAGAAAGCGTGACTTGGCGTAATAACGCTAAACGGTACACGGAAGTGCATTTCATTTTTGTACGGCGCAAGAACTGCACGCGACTCGCTTTTTCAACGTGTTTTATTTCTGTTTCACACACGTGAATTATTATTCTAATGTAAAAGAAGAACAAGATCAGAGATGATGAAGGAGAGTAGCTATCCCTGCTTAAAATGTCGGATAGAACCCGGTTAGAAGTGGGTTCTAACTGGCCATAACCGGTCTCTAACCAGTCTCTGTCCCCGGGTTGTAACCGGTACCTAACCGGTATCAATCCGGCATACTGGAATATTTGTACCCGATTCCTATCCGGTTCTTAACCGGCCCTAACCGGTCTAACCGGATTTTGTCTTCGGGTTATAACCGGCATCTAACCGCTTTCTATGCGGCATCTTGTAATATTTGTACCCGATTCCTAACCGGTTGTTTTCCGGGCCCTATACGAATTTCGTCCCCGGGTTGTAACCGTCACCTAACCGGTTTGTAACTGGGTCCGCATAATATTCCTATTTGGTTCTTAATCGGCCCTAACCGGTCTCTATCTGTATTTTGTTTCCAGGATTGTAAGCGGAACCTAATCGGTTTCTAACCAGCATCCTGCCATATTCGTACCCATTTCCTAACCGGTTCTTAACCAGCCCCTAACCAAATTTCGTCTTAGAGTTGTAACCGTCACCTATTGTCTTGGATAATATTTAATTCCTGTTTTCCATCGCCGGATAGAACCCGGTTAGGACCGCTTAGAGTACACACCAGTATCAAGTGCCTTTTAGAAACCGGTTGGAGACCAGTTAGAAACTAACTTCAGTCGCAATATTTAATTTCTTTTCGATCGTCGGATAGAACCCGGTTAGGACCGGTTAGAACACACACCAGTGTCAAGTGCCTTTTAGGAACCGGTTCGGGACCAGTTAGAAGCTAACTTTGGTCTTTGACAATATTTAATTTCTCTTTTCGATCGCCGGATAGAATCCGGTTAGGACTGGTTAAAAGACACACCAGTATCTATTGCCTTCTAGAAACCGGTTAGAGACCAGTTAGAAACTAACTTCAGTCTTACAATATTGAATTTCTGTTCACAAATTCCGGGTAGAACCCTTTAGAACCGGTTAGAAGATTTCTACAACTTATTTTCTGTTACCATTTCCCATATAAGGACCGGTTAGGATCCCTATCTGGTTTCTAAATGGTTTTTATCTGACATTTTAAGCAGGATAGGCGCAATACATAAGTTTTGTGAATGTCCCTCTACTCGTACACGTAAACGCAGATTTTCACTGTGTGTTTATTGGGTCCCGGGAAAGATGCCAGGACCGGCGATCACGATTGGCTTCGTCACCGGTATTTGCAGCCTATTATCACTTCTTGTCCATGCAATGCCACTGTTATGTGTCCTGGCATTATGTTAAGATACTAAGATATTCAGCAGAAATTATAAAGTGCTCATTTTCATGTTTCCGATCATCAACAAAAGACCAACATTTTTTGTAATGTTAATTTACATATACATATGTATAAGTAGGGAAAATCTCTTTACAGTAGATAGTGCAACGCACAGTAAATATTCATTAATTTACAGGACAAATACATGTACGTGAAATAATTAATTTCAATTTATTAATACATATATGAGCCTGAATATTATTTAAATTAAATTAATTATTTTACATACATTAGTATTTTTAATTAATGATTATTATCTACTGTAGGAAGGTTACTCCTATATACACTGACATTAAAAGTATTACATACTTTTTAAATTGAAAGGAACTTTTAGAAATTATTAGGGTTTTATTTACTACAAACAATTAACAGATAAAATAAGGTATAAAGACTCATTTGATTATAAAAGCTCAGGCGGAGAAAATGTTGGTAACATTCATTTTCTGTTTTTGTTTTGTTTTTACGCATCACCTTTTAGAAATACTAAAAAAATCGATCAGAACATCAAAAAATCCAATCAAAACTTTTTGTAGAACTTTTCAAAAAGAACAAACTTGCTTTTAGACTCACATATTTTTTGGAAAAAATGAAAATTTTTAGGGAAATGGCGGCTATTTTATTATTTTAAAAATTTGTAAATCAACAATTTTTCGACTTTCCTTTACTCGAACTTTTAAATTTTTTTCAGCTTTATATTTATAGAAAAAAAATATTACTGATTTCTACATTATACCTATACATTTTATTCAAATAGGTTAAAAACTTTCCAAGATATCGCTTTTATAAAAAACGCATCAAAAAAATTCAAAGTAAAGAAACTGCCAAGTTTATGATCGGGTCTACAAATTAAGATGAAATCCGAACCACCTGAACCTCAGTAAAAGTGAATAGACAAATTTGCAGAGGTACTGGCTCAGGGATCAAATCCTGGACCATAAAGAAGGCTAATTCAGAAACTGTGCGAAAAGCAGTTAGTAATACAAGTATTTTGCATAACCGCTGCGCTTGCGCACTTTAAGCAAGATTACTCTTTTAACTGCAAATTTCTGTAGAAATTAAATTTAAGAATAACAATTTGATTTGATTTTTTTTTAATTTTATCATAGTAGCTTTCGACGGCATGCTGGTATCTCTGTTTAAAAAATATAATAATTATTTATTCTTAATTTATGGTGACTCTATTGTAGACTAGGTAATCTTAGTCAGGGCACTACCAAAATTTTTTAAGAGATGAATTTTTACCCAGAGCGAATATCTCTAGATGGATTAACAAATAAAAAGGGAAGCAGATGGAAGACGTTATGGAATCTAACTCAATTTTCATACTTAATGGTAGAGCTACCAAAGATTTACCAGCTAAATATACATTTGTGAATACATTAGGCAAAAGTGTTATTGATTTGGAAGCTCTCAGCTTGATTCAGGACCTTGGGGTGGATTATAGCTCGCACGACTAAGATCACTTTCCCATTAAATTATTTCTCATGCTAGATGATATCTCAGAAGTTGAGGAAAAATTTCAATTAAATATTGGGAGCGCTATTTTGAAAACTTCTTTTCAAAGTGAATAACATTTGATTATAATTGTGCGTATGTCAGACATCCTTTTTTTTAATGCGAATTTCTTTTCCGCGTAAATTGAGCTAGTTCTAAAAAATGTAAACCCCAGAAGATCCAGGGACCGGGTGGAATTTCGAATGATATTTACAAGGCGATCCCTGCTAAAAGGATTGTATAATTGGAAAATTCTATAATACAGTTTTGGAAATTGAAGAAATCTATGACGCTTGGGCGAATTCTCTCATGTTAATGTTCTTTTAAAAAGGCAATCCAAGTAAACGCGTTTGACTATAGACCAATTATTGGTCTATAGTCAAACGCGTTTACTTGGATCAGCACTATAGTTCATACAATAACCAAACTGTTCACACAAATTTTACAAGTATGTCTACTGCAATGGGAAAAACAACGTCATTTAATCCCTGCAGCTCAAGCAAGATTCCTCAGTGAAAGGAGACATATTGACCATATATTTTCCCTCACAACAATCTCTCAAATTTATCTACAAAAACCAGAACATTTTTACGCAATCTTCGTCGACTTTATACGAGCGTTTCCTTGCCCTGATATGGGCAAAATTGTACAGTATGGGGATTAGGGATTCATCAGGGTTGAGAAAATCTGTACGATACGGCAATCTTATCAGTTAGAGTTAATAATTAACAAACTAATTTATTTCAGCTATAGAAGGCTTCCTCATAGGGGAAATCCTAAGTCCTACGTTTTTTTACATTCGATTTACGCGTCACAGGTCTGAGATCCATATTATCTAGAAAAAATAGAAAGAATCCAAATACAATTTTACAAAACCCTGTTTCATCTGCCAAAAGATACAGCAGATTTTGAAATTCGGTTGTAATAAAACAAAAAACTCCGCGAGTGTTCGAGAATTTTGGAGATTTACGACAAAGCGTCACTTGACGCTACTGCAAATACCTATATAAGTGCCCATGTAGTGTCAGTGAAAGGATCCTATATACGATCCTACGTAGGTCCTACGTATGATCATATATAGGATCTTTCGAAGTCCTATATGGGTAATTGTCAAATTGAAGGCAAATTTGAAGTTCCAGTAATATAACATTAACTTAGAAACTCGTTTTTATTTTTTTTTTAATTTCATAAATACTTATTATCATCCTCTACAAAATGGTCAGTTCTTTTTTTTTCATTTCTGTTCCTATTTACTTTAATCTAATATAAGAACACCCCAAACATCATTACCGTACGGCGGCCCAACCTCACTTTGCACAAGGATAAACTGATTTTCTCCTTTTTTTAGACAGTAACCTGAAAAACGCTTAACGTATCAAGTTTCTAAACTTTAGATAAACATAAATTTAATTTATGCACATTTTTCAAGTCAAATAAATAATATTGTAAAAACCTTCAAGTCTGTCCCTCGATTTTTGTCATTTCAGACGTCATTACCGTACGTTTTTTTTTCTAGTAAAATATTATAGTTACGGTTGAGTAGTAAATACAGAAATATTAAGCGTATCGTTTAATACAAGAATCTATAAAATTGAGCTGATGATCGGAGAAGTGATCAGCTGATCGCTTTGACATCAGACAAACTGATTATGAGTAGTCATTGCATTCGACCAAACCATAGCGATTCGTTACCATGTATGTATACCATTAGGCCATTTCCCTTTCAGGGTAGGCGTGACACTACCCGATTCGGGTAGTGTTTCTAGGTGGATAGTTTCTTGTAGTAAATAACTACAAGTGCCAACAGCACGCAGTATTCTCGAATGGTCACCCATCCAAGTACTATCCGCGCCCAACGCTGCTTAACTTCAGTGATCGCACGAGAACTGGTTTTTTCAGCGTGGTATACCATGAATTATTTGAAATTTACCATAAATTATAAATGCACCGACCATTTCTAAAATTTGCCTACTTAATTCTGCACTTGTAGCCCAATATCTGCACCATTTCAAAGTTAGCTATAGATTAAAAAAATGTTGTATTCGAAACCACCATGTTATGAGCCTATAACGCCCTCTGACAAGTGAGCGTTAGATAGCCCTTTACCGAACGGTATCAACTGCTATCAGATTATTAATCCCAAACGCCGCCACACTGTCAGATTACTTGTTCCACAAATGGCCACTGAATTATAAATTTCGCGCCACACGAAATTACCAATCACAACCAAGCAGATGACTGCCACGTCAGTCGTATGTTTTCACGACCAAAGATATTAAAAGCATCACGACTCACTTTTCAAACGGCCCTACAGTTTCATAACATGCTGATTTCGAATAAAATATCGTACATTACTCCTAGGGTTAGACAGGTACTCATGTGGAGCTCAATGTCCTGCAAACATTGATCTCCCCTTAAAGACCTGTCTAACCCTACTTGTGATGTAATATACTATTAAATAATTTCACTGCCGCACTCATGGACTACTACTTTTCAACTACTAAAAACGATAACGGATGAATAAACACAGGATCTAGACCATTCAAGTTTTCTATATAAAAGCTAAATCAATTCTGTCACAGAATTCACAAATTCCCTTTTGAACTACGGTCGGTCAACGGCCAATGTTTTTTCCCTCAATTAGGCTCCTTTATACCTTGCGTACATAAATTATTTGACGCCCGAACAATATATTATTTAGTCAATCAACCTCAATCTTTATACAAATTTTTGTCCTTAAATTGATATAATCAGAATCGAAACAAAATTAGCAACAAAAAACGGTTTTTGAGAGAAATGTAAGATCGAAAGAAAAAATTGATTATCTGATCCGGCTGTAAATTTAATCAATAATGGACGTCATTTGGGACATACGATCCCTCCACCCAAGGGAAACTTTACTACCGGCGCGGTACCACGTCAGTACCGCTGCACGGAAAAAATTTATCCGTAAAAAAGTCACGAACTAGTAGCTAGGTCTCGGATATGAGAAAAATTCATCGGATATTTATGTATTTTCGTAAATAACCTGCGAACTTTGAGAAAGATTGACGAACTCGATGTGAAAATTCTAAAACGGCTCATCACTTTCTTTTTACGTGAATAATTACAAAAATATTACGAGTGATTGAGAAAAGATTGTTAGAGCACTCACGAGCTTGCCCGACAAATCTGGGAACTCGAAACTAAGTTCGCCTGTACGTGGCCCACACACATACTCTCCCAAACGCGCTGTGCGTGTGTGCGCTCGTATGTGTGCCTCGAGCTCGTCGGATGAGTGGCTAGAAATTTTATAATACCTATTTTGTTTGGCCTTGATGGCGGCGCGTGTTTACGCACTCCTGGTTTATGTTTAGAAACTTGTGAGTCTTTGAGGGTTCGAATCTTCTGAGTTGCGAATTTATAAATTAATATAAAATTAAATCGCACAAATAAAATTTTTCCTCTTTATATTTCAGTCTGAAACTTTCAGGAACTATTCGTAGGAAATTCGAACTGTTCGTAAGAAACTTCGAAATTTATCCATATATTTCTCATAGAAAGAAGGATGTAATGTTTCATTTTTTTATCTCGTATCCGAGACCTAGCTACAAGTTCGTGACTTCTTCACGGATAAATTTTTTCCGTGTGACGGGTTTCCAATACTGGCGTGTTACTGGTGGAATACTCACATGGTAATGGTAAAACCCGTAACAATAACTCGTCTGAGTACTGACTTGCTTGAATACTGGTAACCCCCTAATTATATATAACCAAGTTCTGTATTTACTTGCAGTACTGAACCAGTACTTATAATCAGTACAGGCGGGGTACTGATAAAACTCCTAATGATAGCAAAGTTCTGTATTATCTTACACAGTACTAAACCAGTACTGAGACAGTACTATCTAGATTAAATTGTACAACATGTTCTTTAAAAAAATGATTAATGAAGTACACAGTTATATTTTGGGTATAGTTATATTTAATTGATAGTTGTGTGTTACAAGACTTATATAACAAATACAATTTCGCACGCACGCACGCTAGGGGATTCAAGCCTACCCATAAACCTATAATTAATGTTTGCAAATCAACGATCTTAACCATTATGTTATCACGGTTATCTTTCAGTACAAGTCAACTACCATTCATAATTTTGTAGCAGATTCAAAAATTGGATTTTGAAAAATATCAAAGTATCTCCGCATACCTTGCCATTTCATCGAAATTTACACCATTTTTGAAGATTCTCAAATACAGATCTTTTAAAATCCCTCATTTCTCCAGAATGAGAATTTTTAAAAATGCTCAAAATTAAACTACTCAACAAATTGAAATATCTGGAAAGCGGGTATAGATTCGTGAAACATAACAATACTTTAGAGTACATTCGAAAGGGGATGTACTCTCAGTCCTCTTTCTGTAAACAACAAAAAATGCCTATCAGTACTGCGCCAGTAATAATATCAGTATCATCCAAACCGTTAGCGGAACTTCTGGGTTGATTAGCCGCCAGTAGTAACGATCAGTACTGGGCCAGCAGTTAACCTGTACTATGCCTATGGTTGGCATAGTATCCGCTCGGTACTGCGCCGGTCGTGAAGTCTGGCTAATCCCCCCCCCCCCCCCTAAAGTTACACTAGTTACTAACAAGTTTTTGGATAGTTAATCAAACTCTTGCAAAACAAAGCAAAATATTATTTTAATTTTGCTCTTAAATTTTGTGCCAGTGAGGAAACAGTTCATCGGATTAAAAGAATTGTAGAAAATCTCGAAAATTTAATTGAGAATTATGTCAATGAACAAAGCATTTTAAGAAATAATTTTTTTAAAAAAAGGGATATTGGAGATAATAATTACAGCCCTGAAATTAGAGATTTTGTATAAGGGAGAGCACTACGCATTTCCGAGACAGCTTGAAGATTTCCAATGTCACAATTTCGGACAGCTTAGAGATTCGACTGTATCTAGCATTTTTTCCATCTGCACGATATCATGTAACCTCACGTACGGCTCCTTGTTTTTCTGTTCCAGATTGCCAATCCGCCGGACGCATAAACGGAGTTTCATCATTTCAGAAAAAGTATCATTTCATACTTGTACAGATTGCGTACATGTGTATATATAGCCATTAAATTTCCAGAAACTTCTTTTTGGCACGACTAAAGATAGTTGAAAGTTATTAACAAAGAGATAAAAAACAGCTAGTTTGGCAAGCTGGCACAGGGGTCGAGAGCTAGTGGCCTAGATATCGGGGTAGAATCGTTGCCACCCTCCTCCCTCTGCCACCCAAGCCCAATCGCTCCAGCTCTTCGCCCTGTACATTGTATAACTCAAAAATGCAATATTTAATTACTAAAAAATTAGGATAAGGGATGAGCAGAAATCTAAACACATTCATATATGCACATAAATATATACTCACAGAAATAAAATGAGTTCGAGAATAGGGCTTTGATATACAAATGCAGAAAAACGGACTTTTGAGGAAGGTTGTTCCTTTAATTACAGCAAACAATGCCAACAGCTAAACTATTTTGCCTTCTCAAAACAGTTAAATATGTTAGTTAAAGCGACATATTTTTCTTGTTGTATTCACTATAATGTATGAACTTTGTCATTTTAACTAGGGTTGCACTACAGCGATAGCAAGATTAATAAATATCGAGAGAAAAACAAAACAGATTTTGTCTATGCCCGTAAAGATGCGGAAATATATTTTGTATATATAAAGGGAAAAGAAGGACATTACAAATAATGGGAAAAAGTAATCAGAGGAAAGCAAAAGATCCTCATACATCCACTCGCCCATCCAGAGGGATTGAAAGAGAGAAGCGGCGAAACGCAAACGCATACAAGTGAACAGAAGTACCGTAAGGATAATAATAATTGAAGATAGAGATACGAAACCATTGAAGCGAAGATGATAGGGGTGGATAAGAGGCAAAAATGGGCTATAATATCTTGCGGTGCATTCAGATCAAATATATACCATTCCTTTTTCTCATCCACTTTGGTCTACGTTTATGTCAAATATGAATGGAATTGGAATAAGTAGAGGGTTGTTTATGATAGATGTGCGCTTTTATTTCACACGAAATTTCAAGGTCTCAAATTTTGATCCAAAAGTAGATAAAATCGTTGCACAATGAAAAAACAATTTACATCTACTTACGTAGGAATATGTGACTGTTATTATAATTTTCTATGTGTAGTTGTATTTCGGTTGTGCGCGGTCGAAATAAATTAAGCACCAAACAAAAAAGTGCACTTTCTGTGTTTTGACTTCTCATTACAATTTTAAAATGCACCTAATTGTTTTTGAATCTTAAAATATTTTCATAAAAAACAATAACATACTAAATATTAGTGTGTTCAAGTATTATTTATGTTGAATGAAACCTGAAAACATGCTTAACTGCTTAACTACACTGTGCAACGCTTTGATCCACCTGTGGATCAAAATTTTACACTTTGGGATTTAGAATATTTATTTGACTTTTTTAAATTTTATTTTTCATCTTGAAATAAGTTTTATTTACTATTTGCAGTTTATTAAAAACTGATTCACGGGGTCATTGGATCTAAGAATCAGTTAAATTATAAAATTTGTCATGCAAGTTCAGAAATTTCTCCTAAGCTTTCTGTATATTCGGACCTTTGATGATAAAATTCTTTACACTTTACACGAAAGTACTCAGAACAAGTTTCTCTCTCATAACAACGACTACGAGTTAAGTAGTGAGATGCGCACACACATCCATCAAAATACACACTACACACATACACACACGCACACACTATACACGTATAAATATGTAATTGAACAGCTGGCAACCCCCCTTGACGCAGAACGTTCCACTAAACTGCGAATCGATTTTTGTCGGTCACTCAGCCAGCGACCTAGTGTATTGTAGACTTTCGGGAGCCGGAAAACGACGGGTTACTGCGTGCGCCACTTTTGGAACGTACGTATCCGGCTTCTGTGAATGGGAGGGTAGAAAAATGTCTCTAAATGTGGCCGCTTGGCCACGACGCGATGTCAAGTCGCGACCGTGAGAATGAGAGCGAGGAAAAGAATTTTCAAGTTCGAGATCTTCGATCCTCACCTTCATGCTATTTTCAACCAGCGAAAACAGCGAGAAAGGGTGTTCGTGCTTTTTCATCTGACCCTCTTCTTGTCCGCCCCTCCCATATACAAATTGAGTTCCGAGAACGATTAGCATAAACGACCAGAAAACCTGTCGATCGATCGGTCAGAAATCCTCGACCGATGAGCAACCTAGTTTCGGGATAAATAAGCCTCTTATTCATGGATACTTTCCATGGGCGAGTATTGCTTGCTAAGTGAGAAATTGGTAAGAACAGGGTTGACGAATGTGAAGGAAGATTTTAAGAGATAATTTTAAAAGATAAAGCGACTTCGAAGGATGAATTTGTTATAGGTGATAACGTTGATTTATGCGTTTGAATAAATCATCCGCTGATGTAGTTGATAGTGGGAATTTAGATCAATTGACGGTATAGTAGGTCAAATCTATACGAACAAGCTGCTAGTAAATTACCGTGAGCTTAACAGAAAAAGAAAAAACATCATTAAAGAGATATAGTATCGCAATAAATATAAATAGATCCTTCCTTCTTATATACAAGAAATTTCAGACGCAAAAAGAAACCATGTTTTTCAGTCTCAATGTTAAACAGTTCTCTATTTTGCCTAGTATAATTTAGCATCTAGTACAAAGCCTGATGGTTATCTTTACTAATAATGCCTTAAAAGTAGGTGAAGGATATCAACTCTATTGCTATCCTTATGTAGGTTAGCATTTGTTATAAAATAGCAGTACCCTTTCTTTGTTTTATTAAAATAGGGGTTTAAGCACTTCACGATACGCATTTTTTAAACTTTGATAACTATCTGACAAAGTTATAAATAACGGACAGCAATCTAGACTATCTTATAAAATGAAACTGTCACTACAATCTAATTACAGTCCGCGTATCAATTTCCCTAGCGAAAATGTACACTGTATGTTCAGGCAGATATACCTATAAATTAGGAGTATAGAAGTAAAGATCAGTAGGAAAAAGAAATTGGCGCACTAGATATACCTGTGACATCATAGTACTGCGTTGTGTACGAAGAGTAAAACATGAAATCAATATTAGGTGATCCACTTTTTGTCAGACATAATTCATATTGAATATTAACTAAAATCATAATCCACGGTACGTAGCATATGGTGCTCCCTTAATTATGCTTCACTACATAATGCACTTAGTTCATGAAAATATAATGACTATACATTGTTAAACGCTGATCTTAAAAAGAACGCCGAATTCGGTGTTGTTTTAAGTTGGAACAAAAATGAGACACGAACACGAATGAAGGCACAATGAAAATTTCCATTGTTCAAAATGAGATGCAACAAAATTCACACTAATGGTTTTTTTTTATTGCAATGGAGGACAATTTGCAATTGCTGAACATTGCGTTCGGTTCAAATCATAAATACACCAAACTCTCGGTTTCAGTCCAGTGTCGGGGGTTGTCTTCGGTCCCAAATAAGGGGGATCCAAGTGTAAACAACCGTTGGCGAGAGACGTTGCGACAAACGTCGCAATCGTTCTCTCGCCTGAGACAGCAGTTCCAGAAAGGCGGAAACCGGGGGGACTGAAATCGAGTGATTAGTGTATATTAATTACCCTATGAAAATTATACACGAGAATCACAATTGAATGAAGAAAAAAGATTTCAAAATTTTTTTTCGGATTTAATACTTCAGGAAAATCTTTTCAATCCTTTTGAATTCGTGTCCCCGATCCGAATGAATCCAAGGCTTATCCGCAAGGACTTTCTAATCCTTTTCGATACTTTCGACCTTGGATTATATCGGAATGAACTAATGGATTTGGATACAGATTTGGGAATAAAATGGATAGCATTTATCTTGTCTGAAACCTTCACCAGGGTTAAGAATCAAGATTATAACTTATACTACACTGAGAAAAATGGATTATACCCGGTAATAAAAAATATGTTACCGGATATAATCTTGGACTATTAACTATGGGACAGCAATCCAGATTATTAGAACTACAATCTATAGATATTGAGAAATAGATATTACAGGATAATATCTTGGATTATTAAACTTTATAATCTGAGATAATAAAATCTATAATCCAAGATTTTAAAATCTAATATTCATATTAGAATCCTGGTCCATTAGATAACCTCAAATACATATAATAATTTTTGCAAACGTATTTATAAACCTATACAAAATTTTGATAGGCGAGCTCGGAAATAGAACTGGAAGAAAATTTCAATTTTTTAAACACACAATAAGCAGGAAAGTGGCTGTCATAAGACTACAAAAACGAAAATAAAGGAGGCTAAGTTTCTGTACTTGTACAAGTGGCAGTGATGTGTAATGAAAAGAAATATAAACTTACCTATTTTCTAAATTAAAATCACGCGTGATTTAGCACTAATAATAATTTTATAACTTAATTATTACTTGTTTAAATGCGAACGGATGCATATGACACGCGCCACGAGGCGACGTACCATCTGAGACTACACAGACGCCTGGATATTTTAAAATCTGAGATGTTACAATTTAATACCTGAAGATTATAAGAATTTAACATCTGGAGATTATATTTGGTATCATCTTCATATATTAGAAAAATATAATAGATTATACGCGATAATATACTTTTCTATACGGTTTATTATTCTTTAATTCTATTATCCGGTTCGTATAATCCATTTTTCTCAGTGTAGTAATAAGGTTTGCATTCAAACGTAAGGCACAAAAAAGGGTATAGATGTTAGATAAGCTTCATAAAATATTTGAAATTATAAAATAGATGTTGCTATTGTTAATATTGCAAGATCAATATTGTAAAACGTAGACCCTGAGGTTACTGGACCTGGACCAAAAAACACATAGTGGTTGAATAATAGACGAAAACGATTTTAAACGCATAACCCATTTCCATCCAGAAATATAATCTGCATTTCACAAAACAGTCTCTTCAACTTGACAATGCTGCTTGTGTACAGTTTTGGAACCATTGAAGCAAACACTGAGACAGGTGAGAGTAAAACACAGAAAATTCAAGCTTTAAGGGAAAATGGTAAACTATGATGTCAGGAATTATCATTTGTCCTATGTATATTTTTCGCTTTCTTATTTTTGAACTAAATAAAATATCACGTTGAAACTTTGAGAAACTTCGAGAGAAAGGACCCCGCACCAAATGTACAGAAAAAAGCCTTATGATAAAAAATTCTAAAAAAAATTTTTTCTTGTATTTTCGAACCTGCAAACTAATAATTCGAAAGAAAAATGTCAGAAAGATGGACAGTTTTTAGACAAACACTTGTCCAAAGTTTCGATTTTTACATGTATTTTAATGGAAAAATGCTTATTTCAGCAAAATGTTTTTTTTTTCTCAAAAACGCTATGATAGATTTGACTAAAACTTTTATATTTTGACGATCAGGCGTACCGAAACAAAAGATTCATACCCACGAACTAGAAATATTAACGATTCTTTGGATATACAGCATGTTTTTGGGGGTGTTTTTGTACCCTAAAGATCCAAGTAACATATGTAAATCATCATTTCTTAGTAACTAAAATAAATAGAGATTTTTATTCATCCTCTACGGCATGAAACGACTTTTCAATAAGTGGAGTAAGCGTACATAGCAAGAATATGTTTTGACTTAATTTTAGGGGATGTTTTACCATCCCTTAAACAATGAGTCTGGAGTTCCTAACGCATTAATCAATAACGAAAAATAATTTTATTTTCAAATGCATGAAAGCTGATATTTTATGACAGAAAATAGTCGCGTACAACCCTAAAAGCTTCCTAAAGCACTTTCAACCCCTTATCAGATATAAAACCCACCCAAACTACCCCTAAATATTTTTAAAATTCAGCAAAACCAACCTAATTCAAAAATCCGCCCAATTTTTGCTGATGATAATTTCAATTGATGCCAAAGGGGCACACATAAAGTCCCAACCCTTCAGCACATGTAGAACTCACCCCAGCCACCCCCGAATATTTTAAAAGTTCAATAAAGTCACCCTAATTCAAAAATACGCCAGGTTTTTCTGATAATGTTTTCAGTTGATGCCAAAGGAAGAAAAAAGTGTCTCAATTCTTCAGCACATATAGAACTCATCCCAGCAACCCCTAAATATTTTTAAAATTCAATACAATCACCCTAATTTCAAAGTACACCAAGACTTTTCTGAAAATGTTTTCAGTTGATGCCAAATGGGCAAAAAAAAGTTTCAAACCCTCAGCACGTATAGAACTCACCCCAGTCACCCCTAAATATTTTTGAAATTCAATATAAACCGCCCAATTCCAAAATAATCCAGGATTTTGATGATAATTTTTTCAATTGATGCGAACGGTTCACACAAAAAGTCTCAACACCTCAGTACATGTGGAACTCATCCAAGTCTAAATATTTTTTTATATTTTAAAAATTCAATAAATTCAAAAAAGTAAGAAGAAAGGACAGTTTCCAGATACGCACTTATCAAAGGTCCAATTTTTACATGTGTTTTAATGGAAAATGATCATTTTAGTTTTGGCATTTTAGATTTGGCATCAACTGAAAACATTTTCAGAAAAATCCTTGTGTACTTTGAAATTAGGGTGATTGTATTGAATTTTAAAAATATTTAGGGGTTGCTGGGATGAGTTCTATATGTGCTGAAGAATTGAGACACTTTTTTCTCCCTTTGGCATCAACTGAAAACATTATCAGAAAAACCTGGCGTATTTTTGAATTAGGGTGACTTTATTGAACTTTTAAAATATTCGGGGGTGGCTGGGGTGAGTTCTACATGTGCTGAAGGGTTGGGACTTTATGTGTGCCCCTTTGGCATCAATTGAAATTATCATCAGCAAAAATTGGGCGGATTTTTGAATTAGGTTGGTTTTGCTGAATTTTAAAAATATTTAGGGGTAGTTTGGGTGGGTTTTATATCTGATAAGGGGTTGAAAGTGCTTTAGGAAGCTTTTAGGGTTGTACGCGACTATTTTCTGTCATAAAATATCAGCTTTCATGCATTTAAAAATAAAATTATTTTTCGTTATTGATTAATGCGTTAGGAACTTAAGACTCATTGTTTAAGGGATGGTAAAACATCCCCTAAAATTAAGTCAAAACATATTCTTGCTATGTACGCTTACTCCACTTATTGAAAAGTCGTTTCATGCCGTAGAGGATGAATAAAAATCTCTATTGATTTTAGTTACTAAGAAATGATGATTTACATATATGTTACTTGGATGTTTAGGGTACAAAAACACCCCCAAAAACATGCTGTATACCCAAAGAATCGTTATTCTTTCTAGATCGTGGGTACGAATCTTTTGATTCGGTACGCCTGATCGTCAAAATATAAAAGTTTTAGTCAAATCTATCATAGCGTTTTTGAGGAAAAAAAACATTTTGCTAAAATAAGCATTTTTCCATTAAAATACATGTAAAAATCGAAACTTTGGACAAGTGTTTGTCTAAAAACTGTCCATCTTTCTGACATTTTTCTTTCGAATTTTTAGTTTGCAGGTTCGAAAATACAAGAAAAAATTTTTTTTAGAATTTTTTATCATAAGGCTTTTTTCTGTACATTTGGTGCGGGGTCCTTTAAGAAAATGTATCGAGGTGCGAATGCATCAGGTATTTCTAATTTATTGCATTCCATTTTGCAACGTTTTTACACGATATTTCATTCAGTTTAAAACTAAGAAGGCGCAAAAAATGCATAGTTTGCCAAAGGAAAGGAAAATATATGTACCTCAACATTTCAAGTTTTAGTTTCAGAAAACCTTCAAGTCCATCAAAATATACCTTGTAACGGCGAATAACTTAGAGTAGAGTAATATTCAAAATAATAAAAACATGTTATATTCGATATATAAACAATGCAAACAATTTTTTTTGAAAATTCATAAATCGCTACTCGTAGATCATAAATAAAGGTCAAGGATGGTTCGTGAATAAGTTATTCGATGCGTTTTGAAGACGTTCCAACCCATTTGCACCCCCCTTCATCAGCCCACTAAAGGCATCTTTTCGCGTCTGGCGCTTTGATTTTTAAATTTAAAACAAAATTTATAAATCGGTATTGGTAGGTCATGGAAGGTCATGAAAGGTTCGGCAATAAGTCGATCAATGCGTTTCAAAAAAGCTTATACAAATCTGCGATGGAGAATACTACCGTAATAATACAAAAATATATACTCACAAACTTTTTAAAAAATGTAAACGCAGAAAAGACCTAATTCTAATTAGCCGATCTAGCTAAAAAATTTATTGGAACTGAACCTCAGTTCGAACTACAATTCGCGTAAGTCTCATAATCGTACCTCTATTCCATTTATAGTTAACAAAAACCAAACAAAACTACATACATACACACGGAAATTAAGAAATATTCAACATTCAAGTTCTTGAAGTCGAAATAAATATACATACACTACCGACAGAAAGTTTGTGTACATTTCCTTTGACCGTTTGAAAATTCATACTTCACTTGAAAGACGAATATCTGTGCAGAATCTAAATCTATGACTTTGTAACGAGAATCATTTGAAGGATTAAAAAAGTTCGCGTCAAAGACGCCTACTTTCAAATTATTTCAGCAAATGAGTCAAAAAATATTTAGTTTCAAAGTTAAAAGTTTTTTTTTTATATAAATGTACATTTTGAAATCTTGAGTTCAAATCTTTGCCAAATTTAGAAAAGTGTTCCTAAAAATTTGGAAGAATTATAAAATCAAGAGTTAATCCTATTCTTCAAATCTAAATCAAGAGCACGATTAAATATTATATAATTGCTGGGTATTCATACAAAGTATTTACTCGAGTAATATTAATTCTTCGGAGCCAAAAGTCCGAGATTCGTCGTTAACGTTCATTTTCAGCATAAGGTACAACTTCAGATTCCTTTATGTTTGATTTTATACATATATAATTGAATCTGAAGTTACACTTTATAAAAAAATGAAGTTTAACGACGAATAACGGAGTTCTGGCTCCCAAAAATTAATATTGCTCGAGGAAATATTTTGCATGAATAGTCCGCAGTTATAAAATATTTAATCGCGATGTTGATGTAGATTTAAAAAGTATGATTTACCCTCTTTCTATAAGTAAGCAACACCGTGCAAGTACAAAACCCTACTAATTGCAAGATAATTATTAGGGCAGAATAATAAAAATAAATAATACATGATTTACATTGTCCCTGAATTAGTCATAATTTATGATCGTAATAAAATAATATAGATTTTTAAAGAGCTGACTACAGAAATCTGAATTTGGCAGCCAAATGGAGAAAAACACAATTTTAGAGAAAAACATTGCAGAGGGAGTAGGGCTCCTGTCCACAGCCAAATTCAGATTTATTGTATCTATTTGGATGAACAAAAATTCAATTATACAAACGGAGTGGGCCAGCCAACTACTTGACCTGTTTTCAATTGATTACTCTAATCAATAACAGAGAATATATTTATGATCCGCACAAGCAGTCTTTGTGTGGGCCAGTGACTAGGAAAATATGATGAGTTAGTCACACGCTCATTTGCTGAAAATACAGTAGGTAAAAGTAAGGTGGTCATTGAACTCAGCGCTAAAAAAAGTATGGAAATTGGTTGTCACTTTTAGTTAAAAAATATTCCTATAGCGTGTTTTATGTTCTTTCGGAAAATGTTTGACTAACAAAAAACTAAAGAACATGACTTTTAAATCGAGTTTTGAATAATGTTGAGTTTTTTTTATCGAAGTGTGACGCGTATTCTCGCATGCATTGCAGCAATTTTGTCGCACTCACACTTAAAAGCATTTTCAACGACAACATATAAAAAAATGTAGACAAGCCTCCATAAAAATAACTTATTTCAAAATATTAAAAAACAAATAGAAAAATAGAAAAGAAAAAGAAGGCGAAAATCAGTCTAAAAAGTGATAATAAAAATCAGTTAAAATTTTTAAACTGTTCTATCTTAAGAACATTTTATATTTTGCCAGATATTTATCTACTTTTGTATTTCACGAAAGATACGTGCTACGTACAGGCTTTTTGATGAAAAAAGCAAAGCATCAACGTATTTTTGAAAGCATAGTGCGCTACAATTTATGCTAGTGTTAGAATTCGGCAACGCGCCAGGGAATTCCCAGAGCAGGAATATCCCTAAGGAATTTTTGATAAGATTAAAGAATCTTCTTAAGATGCTTCAGATATTCTTGAAACCTTGATTAAAAGATAAATCCTGATAGTCCTGTCATCAAGCATTTTATCGATTATACATAAATTCCCCATGATTTTTTTTACTTAACCCCTTGATCTTAGCATAAAAAGGCCCTATATTTTCGGGACAGGGTGGAAATCGGTACCCTTTTAAATTTTATGAAAACATCCTGAAAATCTTTTTTTTAAATATCTCGTTCCGAGTGCATATATCACGTGATAAATACTTTACCAATAAAAAAAAGCACAAAATCATCCACAAAACTAAGAAAAAAGTGTTCTAACTATAATAGATCCCTACATATGGCTTGACAAAGCTTGTCCTTTTTTTGTTTTTTTTTCTTCAAAAAATCGTACTTTTCAGATTTCTAAAAATTTTCATATGTTTGTAGACCTGACATGAAAATTGTCTATACATGATTAATAGCCGACTCAACGCCCTGTAAATAAACAAAAAATGTTCCAGCCCTAAAAAGTACAAAATAATGACCCACAGAATTTGACCCTCTTTCCTCGATTTCGCTATAACTGCAGTTTTTCACGAATACCTCGCTTCCAATGCATCAAAAAATAAAAGTAGTTTTGAAGAAAAAAAGCGTATAAAATTACATACTATAGAAAACCAAAATATTCTTAATGAAATACTACGGGAAATCTTGTTAATTCTCTTTTTTTATATTTCTGCAGAAAATTGCATGCACTTTCTTTTCTTTTGAACTACTTTTATCGTGGGATGTACTGGGAATGAGCTATTTGTGGAAAACTGCAATTATAGCGAAATCGGGGAAAAAGAGTCAGCTTCCGAGAGTCATAAGTTTGAACCTCTTTTAGGGTTACTGATGGAACATTATTTTACAGGGCATTCAGTCGGTTTCCATTCATCTGTAGAAAATTTTTATGTGAGGTGTACAAAAATATTAAAATTTTTAGAAAAACTGAAAAGTACGATTTTTCGACGAAAAATTGGAAATGATGGCGAACTTTTCCAACTTATATATTGGGACCTATTATAGTTAGAACACTTTTTTAAAGTATTTTTGGGAATTTTGTTCCCTATATTTTATTTGTGAAGTGTTTACGACGCAATATGCCCTCAGTACGATATATTTCAGAAAAACTGATTTTTAGGATATTTTCCTAAAATTTCGGAGGGTTCCGGTGCCCGCCCTGTCCCGAAAACGAAGGGTCGATTTTTGGTGCTAAAATGGTGGGATTAGGCACACAAAATTCTTAGGGAACTTATGTAATCGAATGACATGTTTTTCCGTGGTGTTACATTATCTCTAAATTATGTATTCTAAATATCTTCATAGTTTGTCACACCTTCCAACAATGTTACGACCTCATGTTCTGTCTATACGGAAAAAAGTTCTGAGTAAATGTTGGTCCATGCCATACGCACACATACACAAGAACTCCAATATAAGGCCAAATTCGGGTGTTGCCTCGCGTGGGCCAGCAGTTCTAGGAAGAACTAAATCAGTTAGCCTCATATTGGAGTTCTTGTGTAATATTTAAACATGCAAGACAAATTTTTGACGTATTTCAACAATACCAAAAATATAAAGACATATAGAAGAAGGGTTTCCACAGTTGTTTTTTGTGAACAGGGAGTCAAAAAGAACACCTAACAAAAAAAACTAAGGTTTTTAGAAAAACAAGTCAGTTAAAAATTTGTTTGCTTCTGTACTTACAATTTAACAGAATTATACTTATTTAATTTGTTTGGAAAGGATTTTTCATTCTTTAACTAAAAATTATATGCAAGGCGTAATTACCTGTGTACCTTGAAGGTACATAAAGGGACACTGGGACTGAAATGTCACTGCTCTTAATTACTTAATCAAAAGTATTTCTTTTTCGAATATTAACTATACGAAAAGAATTGAATTTTATTTTTGCATGTCAAATTTTAGAAGAAACATCTAATACGAGATCAAACTTTTCTGACTCCCCATGGGAACCTTTCCCCTACTAGGTATCTTACCATTCAATTAATTTTAATCGCATATTTTATCAATATTTTGCTTTAGTCCAATAATAATCATCAAAATTGTCTATAATCATACAAGTTTCTATCACATTGTTTATTATTGTTAGATAGGATTCATTCACAAACAGAATATATCAAGAGCCTTTATAAATACCTAAGTTCAGATATATGCAACACAATGAGGCAAGAAATTATTTTTTTTCTGATCCTATAAATTTACAAAGTGTCTATTATTACGGAATTTTCCGTGAGACTAACCCATTTCCCGTTCATCCAGGGCTATACACAAACCAAATAATCTTACGGAACATTCCGTAATACTACTAAACAGTGACATAAATTTAATGGAATATGAATGGGATTTTCAGGTTCTTATTATAGCACAACTTTGCCCCTTGTTCCATTTTTCGTGACAGTACACGGAGCACCTACAGGCCTTTGCTCAATTACTTTTTACAAAAATAGATTTTTTAGGAAAAGAGTATATTTTCAGTACAGAACTAAATTTATCCGTTTTTTTTCTTTTAAGTATTCAAATTCAGATCGAACGCTATAATAAATAATTGGTCAATCCAATCCGACTTTTAGTGAATTTACTTTGAGTCTGACGAAACAAAATAATATTCTCTCTAAATATGAATCAGTGAAAAATTCACTGATTGAAATAGTGGGTAGAGATTTCACTGATTAATCAGTGATTTCAGACTTATTCCCTAATCAATTCAGTAGCACCACAGTAAAACATATCAGACATAATCTCTAAGTTTTATAGCAAAGCGTTGTTGTAATTTTTTTACTTAAGTATCAAAAATAATTTCTTAAATGAAATACATTTTTTAATTTTCGGGCTGTAAGTGTCCTGAAGTAACTGAGGGGAAAATGTATTCTAACTCGTATAAAAAGTACTGAACGGGTATACGTATATGACAATCGAATTTTCAAAGTAAAGTAATATGTGAGGTTACTTGTCATTCCGAAGCGTCGGAACTTTTCACCTTTTTAATATTTGCTCACATTTATGTCTTAGGTTTTTACTATGATTATTTGATTGAATCTAATAAAATCTTTTTTTATTGGTACTGCTAAATTGACACGGTGCAGTGCTACTAACTTTCAAACGTGTTTATTTCACTGAATGATTAAGTAACTTTCACTGATTGTCAGTAACCCATTTTCAGCTATTTCAATGAGTAAAATTTCACCGAAAATCAGCGATATTTCACTGATTCACATTTAGAGAGTTCACCTGTTTATACCACTTGTATTTCACGTTAAAAACACATAAATAAAAGCTTATTTTTTGGTTTTGAAGTCAGATGTAAACGCCTTGTCGGACAACAAATAAAAATAGCTTGACAATTGTTTTACAAAGCTGTCAAATTTATCCGGCACCGAATAAATCTCATCTTTGAGTAAATAAAAACGCTGCGGCATTTCTATGTATATGTATATCGGATTTTGGGACCAAAAAAGATCAAGATTTTTCTATAATCAGTTGCACAAAATATAATTCAAGGTGCAAAAATTATGACAAATTTATCTTTATATACAAACTTTGGAATCGAAGAACAATATAAAAATAAAACGTAAAAAACATTTTTTTTATATTAGGAGTTATTAAAAATATAAACAAGGATGGCTTTGAACTCTAATTAGCCGAACATATTAGTGTTTGGAAACATACTTTCTCGGTTAAGCCTTTTTGTTTAATTTTGTTACGTTACATAAGTGGACTTGTTAAAGTTTATATTTATAAAGATTAATTAAAGAAATTATCAGTAAACAGAGACTGTGCTAGAATTATTTTCAGTCCTGAAAAATTCGGTTCTTGTTTAACTTTATAAAAAGTTAAAAATATTCGCTAAAGACAATTCATTAATCAAATTCAAAGAAGCTAAAAATTGTACAACTTAATAAAAATCCTTATTCATAACAAAGGGCTCTTATGGTCGGTTCTAGTTTATGAGACATTCGCGTTTTTCTAAGTCCAGGTCAAAATGATTATTTTCTTTACACATGCATGCAAAAACCCTCGTTTGGCCACCGTTTACAGACATCGAAAATGGCCGATTCCGCACTGTGCGCGAAAGCAATGAGCAAAATCCCCAGCATCGATGGCCAAAACGCTGTCACCGGTTAGCAAAATGGTCTCCACGGTTACCAAAAGATTTTGGCCACCGGTATCCATCTAGTGTCGTAAGCGGTTACTATGCGAACATCATTTTGGGTGAGGTTGGGTTTATTTCGTTTGTGACAGTTTGTTTTCGTTCATTTTCTTTCAAGTAATTCGTTGCATGAAGAGATTAAAGAGTTTATTACAAGCTAAGGTGCAAACAGCCAAAAAATCATGGAAATGGATTTCGCTGACGAAGACAGCATTGCAAGATTCGTTGACCTACAAAAAATGATAGAGGAAGCAGACAACATGCGACGAGTTATGTTTTCTTTTATTTTCAGGAAGATAAACATTTTGGGAGATATTTTTTTGTCTTGCGGGGGCTCCGCCCATCGGCCCCGCTGGGGCTTTGTCCCACACCCCTCCCCCCAACTTTTCTTCAAGTCTACACATCTCGGGTTTTGCATGGTATTCTATAAAGAAAAATAGTGTTCGATACTCGAGTCCTCACGGGCGATTTGGCCTCTCGTATCGAAATATACTATTTCGGGTTTGAGTGGGGAATGACACCAGGACCTACACTGAATCTTTAGCACTATAAATTCATGTCCCGGAAGCAAACGGAAGTTGGTATATTTCATGTTCGAAAAAAAAAGTATAACACGATTTTTCGAAGTTCCAAACTAAAAAATGCCCTTTTCGTGCAGACGCCCACATTCTAAAAATCTCATCATCAATGAGAAGACAAGATAAAAGCACCAAATTATCAAGTTAATATTACATTAATTCTCCGAAGTTGTAGGTAACAGTATTTCTATTTCCACTATTTTGATAAGTACATTTAATTTTTCACGAGTAAGAAGCTTAGTTGAAACTCATTTAATGACTTCTGCTTAAAAAATAACATATTAAAGTTTTAGTTTAGGAGAAAATAACTATTTCCTCGACAAATATAGTACCTATTTGGTAATTATTGCAGCCTTTTACCCTATTATTTCGTTTTTCTACAAAAACTTAATTGATTTTGAAAAAAATAAGCTTCTCTTAACATTTTGTTATTGATGGAAATAATATAAGGACTATGTTATTATAACTCAATTAGTTTTCTTACTGTTAGTGTTAGTGTTTCTAGGTGGATATTTACTACCAATGTGGGCCCACCACACCCACGACGGGCCAACAGCACGCAGTATTCCTGAACGGTCACCCATCCAAGTACTAACCGCGCCCAACAATGCTTAACTTCAGTGATCTTATGAAAACTGGTGTTTTCAGCGTGGTATCGCCGTTGGCATACATATGAGTATATTTAAAAAAACTTTATAAGTCAAGTTTTTCAAAAGGAAATAAATAACTCGGTAATTTGAAATTTACTTCAACTGAAGAAGGAAAAGGATTGTGAAATATTGAGGGACTTTACGCCGTGACTTAATGAAATATTTATTATGCACGGAAAAAATGTATAGCTAAAACAGCGACATTTATCCTTGATCTGGCTACAAATATTGTTAGAAACGAACCAGCAATATTGGTACAATGTTTACAGCAGGGATTTGCAGCACAATTTTTTCAAGTATTATTATTAGTGAATCACATAAATAAATCTTTAAAACAAAGATATTATATAGCTGAAATAAAAATTTCGTAACTCTGAATATGGCGCTAATAAAATAGGAACTATTTTTACAGAGGTTTGAAATTTATCATTGATTTAAGGTTACTTTCCAATGTAACATAGTATCATCTGAACCTATTTGAAATAAAAATAAGTGTAATTTATAGCAGAACTAGTTTTTAACCTTTTGTAAGGTTTTAAAACTTGGATTAAAACTTATTTAATTTGTCTGTATTTCTTACTAACCACACATTTTTACTTGAAGTTTCGATTTTGTATGACATGTGAAACTCATAACGTCACATAGCTAATTCAAAGATATAAAAATTCTTGACTCGAAGTTCGCTGTATCAAAAACAAAGATTACCTCATTCCAATATATTTTGGTTTCATTGATTTGATATTTCAGTTACTTTTCTGTTTGAATTACAAATTTTTTCGTGTTAGAAACTGACAGTTTATTCCTAGCATTATAATGCTATGTATATATATTCTAGGTATAAATATTATATATATATATATATATATTTTATGGATACAAAATAATTTAGCAAGATCAAAATATGTTCAAATGAAGAACCCCTCACCCTTTAAATTGATAAAAGTCTCAGTATGAATTTTTAAAATTTTGTTTTATATTATAGCTCAGACATGCCGAGCTAGGGGAAATTCCCGCCGGGAACACATGTTCCGCGCCCACCACTATTTCTTCTGAAGAGCGGGAATGGTGGTAGGGGCTTGCGAGAATCTCTCCTAACCCTTTATAACCCTTTATAGGAGTTAAAATATATTTTGAATTTTGAAGATTTTATACTCTATTTTCTGGATTTGTTGGTACTTAAATGACTTAACAAGATACGGGAAAACGAAAAATCATTAGTAAAATAGTTTTGAATCACGTAAGCACCTTTTTTATCCAAGCAAGCGTTTGTTTAAACAAAATTCGATATCCATTATTGAATGACCAGCGACCGAATAGACCACATCCAGTTTGGAATTTTTTTATGGTACAGGCAATGGTACGTTCGGTGGGTCAATTATTCCGACCGTAAGTTGCTCTAAGTACACGATAAACTTGTTTCACCGAGAGGAAATGTTCGTAATATAGCTTTACAATTTAGGTCTTTCCATGATGAAATGGTATTCAATACTGAGCCAAACTGCAATGGTCGCTTCACGCTATTCACGCGTGGTCTGTCAAAAATTCATATTGAAGAAAGTACCTCACGATGGATCACCTTCTACCAATGACGCATTTCTTTAGATGGATAAAATATTTTTTTCACATAAATATTTATTTCTGCAGTTAAAGGAAATGTTTCTTTCGATTATTAGTCTATGATTATTCATAGTTTCCTTTATATAGTGCCTGTCCAACACCAAACTGTGTCAAAAATACAAATTAATTGCACAGGTAAAGATGCGGGGACTTTTCAGATGTGCGTGTCGTGACTGGGACATGTAGAATGTAGACTGCAAAAAAAGTATTATTTCAGGGCTAATTTTAGGTATTAAAATAAAACTCAGAAAAACCCGTATCATGTGGTACTGAAACGAGACCACTGATTGGATCCCAGGGTCATTTGTTTTACATTGAAAATAACAGTATCAAGTTATCCTATATTCAAAAGCAGGACACGTAAAAAATGACAGCGTAAAAAAACGAAATTTATAGTTTTTACAGCGTTAAGCTCGAAGTAAGATAAAGGCACACCAAGAAATCCATAAAATTTCGATAGCCTGTAGTCCCCTTAATAGATATAAGTATGGTCAAAATATTACTATATTACACTAGTTTACAGTCAATTTGTACTATAAAGACACTATATTTTTTTAAAATTCATTTTGGCCTGCTGAATTTGAAAACCGCATGGAAAAAATTTGTTATTGATTGTTTTTCGAAATATGAATTTTGAAAAAAGAATTTTTTTTCGGTGATAGCTTTACTCTGTGAACCACATTTCAAGTTAGAAACGACCAATCTGGTTGAAAAGGTATCAAGGTAAAGATCATCGAATCTGCAACGAATATTTATGCCATTTTCCCAATGAAATGAAATATTGAAAAAAAAGTAAATGTTTCAGACGAAAATAAACATACAAAATTTCGAAAACGAATCCATAAAAAAAATTTGCAATGCGATTTTCCAGTTTAGCAGGCCAAAATGCATTGGAAAAATATAGCTTCACTAAATGTACCAAATTTTTTTTATAATTTGTAGACGAGTGTTATTATTACAAGGAGAGCTTCGCCCTCTGCGCACCACTCGCCTTTATCCCCCAATAAGGTTTTTTGTATGAAGATATATAGTAAGGTATCTTAATTAATGCATTTTTTCATTCAAATTCAATAATCCAATATTCCGGGAAGGTATAGTAAGGTATCTTAAAAGAAACGAATTGAAATAAAATATATTAGGTAGGACATCTTTAGGGATTGATGGAAAAGGAGAGGGCAATAGGCAAGGATGGATAGGGTAAGAGGCCCTCGTTAGTGGCTCTGGAGGACCTCGTGGGAGGCTCTTGAGGCCTGCTCGGGAGGGTTTCCTCTGAATTCTTGAAACATCGGCGACTGCGGAATCTTTTTATAATATATAGAGAGATATTATATGTATAACGATATTTCAGTATATTATATTATTTACTTGTCACTATAGTAAGAAGTGAAAAACTGGTGAAATCGTCAATTTCTTAAACCAGATTCTGAAATGTGTCTTTCATGTTATGAAAACCTTTCATATCACTAGTGGCCTTTATTCAGGACATAAGAACTTACATTTTTATCTATTTTTACTGACATATTATGGATAAAGTTAGCTGCATTTGGTTAGTGACAGAAAACTCTCACTTTCTGTGAAAATGCTCGCATTTATTATAGATTTTCAATGTTATAAACAATACCCCCCCCCCCCACTATTCGAATAAAGTTAATATCAAAATTTGACAGTTGAGAAAACAAGTAACAGAGAAAATTCAAAGATTATAAAAAAATTAAAAATTTGAGACCCCTGGATTGGCATGTAAGTGTTTCTATACAGGGTGTCCCAAAGTTCGCGCATAAGGACCACATAGCCCAAAACCAGTGAAAAACAAAAATCATATTTTAGAGCTCAAAAATGTTGAATACTCATTATTTTTTTAGATAAAAAAGTTTAAAGTGGGCCAATCACGTTGCGTCTTTCAAAGTTAGGCAGTAGTGCTTTAATTTCTTTTTAAATCCTCAACAGCAACTAAATTCACACTAAACAGTTTTCTCATTCACAACAATGACCTTTAAAAACAAGTTTGATGGTTTACTATTTTTCGAAATTGAAGCACCACTGCCTAACTTTGAAAGACGCAACGTGATTGGCCAACTTTGACCTTTTTTATCTCAAAAATAATGATTATTCAACATTTTTGAGCTCTAAAATATGATTTTAGTTTTCACCAGTATTCGAGCTATGTGGTCCGTATGCGCGAACTTTGGGACACCCTGTATAAATCAATGTGTACTAAATTTGTATTTGTCTATAGAATTGATAGCCATTTATAATTTGAAACTAACTTATTGAATAGGCCACATTGAATGTCAACATTATTTGAAAAGTCGGTAGTGAGATCAAAGCGAGTAGGGGAAGTCGTGATAGGTATAGTAGTGCAGTAAGTGGGAGGGTGCAGTACTAATTATTCCGAGCGATTTTCATCTTGGGCACGCTTCCACATTTTTCATGATAATTCGGGGACCTGTGAATATTTCATTATGCTCTAGATTTCATTTTGAAAAAGATATTTTAGACTTTGATTTTGCAAAGTTTCAACTTATTCCATTCAATTTCCTAAAGCATGAAGAAAGTAGAAGTTGAGAATAGAAAATTGGTCAAGAACAGAAAATAGGTCGGACTTTCTCACATGCTATCTCGGCCCCTATATATCAAAATACTCCAAGTGGGGCTTAATTAACGCAAAATTTAATCAGCTTTTGAATAGTTTTTAAAAATCTTTCTAACCTAATTTCACGCTAGGAGATCCGCGGAAAAAGAGAGGCATGTTCTTAATACGATTTTTTTCGTGGACTTACATTTCTGGCCGGTACTGCATGTACAATAAATGTTCAATGACAAATTCATTCACCTTAAAAAGATCTACAAATTTGTTACCCCCGATTTATTGATAAGAGGCGTAGCTTTTGTTTTGATCTTGGAAATAATACTAAAAATAAAAAATTGCAATTAATGGAAAAATTACACAAAATAAAATAAAATGTGTAATGGCAAAATTTTCCACCTAAAACGGAAGCCAAAATTATCATTGGACTTTTTACTATGCAATACGTGTAAAAAAACCTAATAAATCCACATTTTACAAGATTGTATTTTCATAATTATTAATTAAACATCCACTGATTCTTATAATGTATGTTTGCTTTGAATTTATTTGAAAATTATTTGTCTCTGTGAATGTATCTATTGAAAATTGATTTGCCAATTATTATGATATACATACTCACATTTTAATTTAAGAAAATTAGGTTCATTAACCTCTCCGACTAACCTCGAACTGTTCACAGATTTTCGTATTTCACAATGAAAAAGATAGGTCTGATTTTTATATACCCTGTCATAATTTATCATTAAAAATAATAAAAATGTAAAAATTTTGAAAAAAATGGACATTCAAAAAAAGTATAATATCTTGAATCATTCCTAAAAAGTCGACAAAAGGTGCTTTATGTAGGAAAAATTCAAATAAAAAGACCGCAGATGACACAATCACGAATTGAACTCGTAATTGAAGAATTTTAAAAGTAAATATTCTAAAAATGTATAGTTAATATTTATCCTATTTATCCTTGATCCAGCTACAAATATTGTTAGAAACAAACCAACGATATTAGTAAAATTATTAAAGCAGGAATTTGCAATTCTTATTAATAAATGAAATACATAAATCATCAAAATAAAGATATCGTATAGTTGAATTAAAAAGGTTGGAACTCTGAATATGGCGCTAATGAAAAAGATTAATTGTGAGAGGTTCTAAATTTGTAATTGATTTAATAGTTTGCCTTACAATTAAACACATGATAAGGGTCTATTTGAAACTAAAATAAGTGCAGTTAATGGTACTAGTTTTTAAATTTTCTTGATTTTTTAAAACCCTGATTAAAAGTTATTTCTTTTTTCCGTATTTTTTACTATACAAAAATTTGTACATGAAGTTTCGATTTTGGATGACATCTGAAACTCATGACATCACAAAGCTAATTCAAATATATGAAAATCCTTGAATCGAGGTTACAGTTGGCTGTTTCAAAAATAAAAATTATTTCAATTAAATATATTTTAGTTTTATTGGTATAAGAAATATGGTCTTTATGTTGTAACAAAAAACGTTAATAAACCATTTTTTTGTATTCGAGATTTTCCCTCTATCACCCAAACCCCGTTATCACGCACTCACCTCACCGACCCTAACAGAGTTTAACATACGGAATAAATAAAGGAATTCACTATCGCCAAATTAAAGTTGTCAATGGCAAAATCTTCTACTTTAAAAGGTCAATGTGCAAATGGGAGGGGGGGGGGGGTAAAAAGACGAGGGTGAAGCGCGAGGCAAATGCATTATCGAGCGCGGGGCGTGAGATCCAACGGTCACGCGCCCTTTTTTTAGTAGGTGTCAAAAATACTTTTAACACTCATATTCATGAAAGTTTAATGGGTCGTCCATATTTTCGATCTCTAGTTTTTAACGGATCTTTACGTTTCGGCACCCACAGAATCCGAAAATCTACCATTTCGTCGGTGTCTGTATGTAATATATGTATGTCTGCATGCATAGTCACCTTTTGAGACGCTTTCTAGAGTCACAAAATAAAAATCAAGTTCGTTAACTAGGTTAATCCAAGCAAAATAAAAATATGTCGAGACTTTCAAAAATGTTAAACAACCTTTTTTAACGAGTTAAAAGGTCTTGAAGTTTTTTGACCAGGTGTTTATTATTTGAGAAGTTGTAAATACTTTTCGTTCTACTGTTCCATAATTTATTACTTTTTAAAAGTCGTAAAGCCTTACGACTTTTGAAAAGTAAAGATTTATGCATTTTAAAAAGTAATCAATTATGGACCAGTAGAACCAAAAATATTTACATCTTCTCAATTTTTTAACGAGTTTCACAAAATTTTCTCGAAGGTTCTGGTAGATGACATAAAGACTTACAAATAATTTAATTTTATAATATACTATCGCACACACAAAGTGCGCATGGGCACCCCCCCCCCCATGTGTATCTGTAAAATACCTAAGGTAGCTCCTACAACAAAAAATAGGCTAAAGTCTATTTGAAAACTATAATAAGAATAAAGTTATAACTATGCTATTTCATGCACGCTAAATGCGTGAATATGTATCTAAAAATATGCCTATATGGTATATTTTTGAGACAAAGCAAAAAGATGCAAAATTTCACGAAAAGTACAGATATGTCAGTAGTAAAAACTTTTTTATGAACATTTATAACTTGATGTTACTACTAATTGTTATTTTAACACAATGAATAGTAACACCAACTAAGAAAATGGTTCCATAAACTAATAAAAGTTTGTAGAACATTTTTACTGCTGATGTAGTTGGCCTAACTAGTAATTCTGTTTCCGTGATATATCTTCCAATTGTCATAGAGTGATATTTTTTGCTTTTAAAGGTACTTGATCTGTGAGAAATATTTAAATATGACATAAGCTGTTTTCACAATGAATACACAACTACTCGGCGATATTGAAAATTTTTATCATTATTAATGAACATCATTGAGCAAAAGAGAAGCAGGAATTTGTTTACTTTTGCAACCAGTGGTTTACCTGTAAGTGGTAGTTAGATTGATAAAAGAAATATTTTAAGTCAATTCCAGAGCTTTTGTCCAGCAAAAGGCAAGTTCAATCAGCCAAGCTCTTCTCGATGCTGATTTTGCAAGTAGAATCTGCATTTTTTTATTTTTGAATAAATAATGTTTGTTATTTCCCTAAGTATTCCTTTTCGTATTCTTCAGAAATAATTCAAAGCCCAGTTTTGGGAGTTAATAATTTTTTTGTACGGCCTTATATTTCGTCATTATTATTCGAAAACAATACTAAGGCGGAATATATGGATCTTATACATCAAAAGGCTAGTATTCCAACTTAAGAGAACTAGGAACAAGCTAAGATCCGGTTTATATTTATGTCAAATTTTTTTTTTAGTCAAAACAATACTTCGTGATCGTACAAGAAATTTGTAAAAAGTGTATTTTTCATGAAAAATTATGTCTAAATTCAAAGATCATCCACTGCTTTAAATAATTCTCGATATTAAAGCTACCGAATATAATTTGATTCTCTTTTCGAGTTTAGTTTTAGTGAAGTCGCTAATGTTGACAATCAAAATGACAAACATTATTTCCAAAAAAAGGTAATTATTGCACTAAGGAAAAAAGGTTGTGAGCATTTTATGGTTCTCGAAGTAAGACATACATCATTAGGAGTGGAAGGGAGTAGATGTGGTATCAACCCTCATGTAAAAGGTCGTTGCGTTTGGCGGCAGCGACTCACCTTTTCAAGATAGGCAGCGTTAGGTAGCCAGCGAGTGGAACACGTCACACATCCCGCACATAATAAGAATTTGGTGCCAAGAACGCCGAAACACAGGGAATCTTGTCTCCCAGCACGAAATACGGGGCACCACTTGTTCCACGGGCGCTGCTAGCGACGATTCACTCATCTATCGATTCCCATGAGTAAAGGGCAACAAAGGGAGAAAAGAACGGTAGGTGCGACACACGCGAGGTTCCGAGGCGACTCTGTCGAGCCCGACGACCTCTAGGGAAAAAGTGTCAGTGGAGATCGTCGACGTCGCCGATGGGAAAACGACGACCCTGTTTTCCGAGGGTCGAAACTGACGTATGACGGAGTCAAGCGAGTGCGCCACTCTGTTGATGCTGCTACAGCTACTACTGCTGCTGGTTTTCGCAACGCTGCTTGCGATGGCGAGGCGGCGCTTGGAATCGGGCCAGCCATGCGCCTACCTAGGTAGCCGATTAGCCAAACCACCACCCCATATACCTTCTCTTCGGACGAACTTTGCGTAAATCAAACTTTCGTAACTCTTATTGAATAAAATTATTACTTTTTATTTATTTTTGTTTAAATTAATGATAGAGCAAAGGAATCAATAATTACATATTGGAGACCATTATACATAGTCGAAACTACCAGAATTCATTCTAAACAATTTTGTTGTTACTATTAGTGCAAGTTCCAGTTACTTCAACTACTTTTCAGGAGTAGCACTTTTTCATATTAAATTCAATTATTCCCATAGGCTCCCATAGGCAATAGCTATTTGTGATGCAAGTGCGCAAAATAGGCGATTGCAGATGAGTGTGAAACTTGCCGCCTTAGCCGGTGGTTAGCGTACGAGCAAAGTGAGTGCGAAAACGTAAACGAGTGCGAAGAGCTGAAGGCAAATGCTGTAATTACACAAATAGCAATTGCCTGTGCGCATATGTATCAGACGCTATTTGTGGGTACAACCGTCCGAGAAAATTATTTAGCACTTTTTTTACACTTTTTGTGCTTTTCAGCAACATTTGTGTAAATTTTTTTATTTTTGCATTTCAAAAATAATTTTTTTTTCGGTGTGCAAAGTTACTTATCACTAAACTGCGCATGCACGTCCATTGCATCGATTTACACAGTCTGCTGGAATGAAGCACTATGCACATCATTTAAAAACATGGAAGTCCTTACTTTCGAAGTGTTGCAAAAAATTAGTAGTCGAACTATTGTTCCTAGTAAATGGTCCTTATAGCACCTAATTATAAATTTTATTATTCCGTGACAGAATTTAAAGAAATCTGAAATATTAAGTAATATTTCAGACTTAAAAAAGAGCAAGCCGATGGCATGGCAAGATGAACTCCTGGTCACATATTAGCTCTAACTTACACCTGTGGCGAATCATTTCTCTTGTAAGAACCCAAGAAAAAAGAATCGATTTAATGGGAAATATTTGAATCGGAGAATTTAAGAATGCCGATTCACGCGAATTGCGGTCTATCGGTTTGTGAAATTTTTAATCGGTCTCATAAATTTAATTATTTCAATTGGTCACCATATAGCCACCACCGATTCAGGCAAATTTGGTTAAATTTTTATTTCAATTTGGAACCATCGGAACGACATTTGCCGGCCGAGTTTCTTATATTCCAGACAACTCAGCCAGTAAATATCGTTTGGATTAAAAGAAGTGAAGAATAATTCAACGAGATTTGCAATCGATTCTTGTTTCCTGGGAAGACCTAGCGCTCTGAACAACGATTTAGTTGGGTACTAGTGTACTGCGTAAATCGTAAACTTCTTCGTAAATCGTAAAAAAAATATTATTTTCTGCAATTAGTGACACAATTAACGAATGTTTCAAGTATTTTTTTTTTGAGATATTGTGCAATTGAGTAATCGGTTCTGAATTTTGAGGCAGCACGGTTGAATATTTTCGTCTAATTTCTCACATACGTTATCTACATAATCATATCTCGAAGCACACAGAGCCGATTCTTCGATACAATGTTTATAATATAGATTATATATTATAGATTATACGTGGCGAAAATGCATAGACAAGTAGCACTGATCGTTACTGCTACTATTCTTCCGTTTTAGATTATTGAACAAAATATAAACATTTTATCGAAAAACCGGCTCTGTGGGCTTTGAGATATGATTATGCAGATGACGTATGCAAAAAATTAGACAAACATATTTAACCGTGTACCAATAAGATTGGAAATCTTTTGGTAATAAATAACTTCTGTGCATTTACACTGCACTTTTCTATCAAATTCACGCTAAAGACAGTATTTATTGGAATTTTTTCAACATGAGTAATTTTTAATCCATAAATGAAGGGTTTCCAAGTATTTCTTACATAACTTTAACTTTTTTAAACAATTATTATTTATTTAAACAATTTTTCCCCCTTTATTTTGTAACAATTATGAAAACTTATTTTCTGGAATTACAGAGACAATGGACATATTTAGAGATTAATATATTTTCTTCAGGATATTTAGTACTTAAAAAAATTTATTTGTTAAAACAATTTTTTCTCTGTAAATCGCAAAAAAATACAACGAATGGTAAAAGTACTTTATTTTTGTTTCAGATATTTAGTAATCGGTTCTGAATTTTGAGGTCGCACGGTTGAATATTTTTGTCTAGTTGCTTGCATATGTCTACATAATTGAAATGGACATTGTAGTACATTGCAGATTCGAAGATATTCGAGAAACTGACCGATTCTCATAGTCGCAAACCAATTCAGTTTTAAAAATCTTAATCTGCAGTTGACAGACACGCAATTCACGAAGTCGCCTTTTCAATGGATTCTTTTTTCCTGGGTACTAAAAACTACTTACTGAAATTGATCTTTATTGTACTAAGAATTGATTTTCTTTTGGTGTAAGTTTCACGGAAGGCAATCAAACATTTGGCATTGAGTAGTTTTTTCACGCTAGTTGTATTAATTAAAATAAATACGGAACACAAAACTTGTATCACACAAAAAGAAGTCCCAAAAGCACATTACAGGTTTACTCATGTTAACAATTATTGTACCAGAATTTTTTTCAAAACACTTTAGCAATCTTGGCGTCTTGACTCTTGGCAGGCTGCGTTCTTCTCCTCCATGCACACTAACTTTTTTCAGCTAGAGCAACCCTCCAATGGTGTTTCTATGTACAATGTTTAGAATTGGTGTGAATTGAAATTGCGACATGAATCCTTCGCTTATCCACCTTTATCCTTTTCCATCCATTAGGTAATCTCAAATTTTGTCTATCTTTTTCAATCCCTTTCTTCCTATCAAACTAAATCTTTTCCTATATTTTCTCAAATATAATTCAGCCCTATCCTTCCGAATCCCAGTCTTTCTATCGACATGAATCCTCCTCTTATCCACCTCTATCCTTTTCTATACTACTTATGAACCGAACTGATACTGATGGAATATTAACTCGGATGAAATGGTCATCATATTGTGTAATATGTTCACAAGTGAGGATTTTATATATGAACCGAATGCAAAAATTAACAGCACCCTCAAGCTTGACATTCAGCTCATCAGTAATATCGTCATATACCACACAGCCGTAGTCAAAGAAAGGGAAGATGATGATTTTAATTAGGTGGATACGAGTTGACGTAGGAAGTAAGAGAGCGATTCAGAATATAGCCTAAATCTTTCACAGATTCCACAAAGAGGATAATATGCCCATCGATCAAGAGAGAAGGTACGGTTGCAATTGTTTCAAGTAATGGAGAGGAAGAAGGTCTAATGATTATAGCCATAGTTTTAGCAGGGTTAAGAGTTAGGCCACTTGTCAAGGCCCACTGCACCACCAGATCGATATCCTCCTGTACGTTTTGGAGTATGTTCATCCGTGCTAAAAATTCCTCTTAGAATCCCTATAGACTCAGGAATTTAAGGATTCCTATGATTTTTCAAAGAGGGTTATGTTCCATGCTTGAAAGAGCATATACTGTGGATCTCATGATGTTTGTAAGTGAATCCTATAGGGACTTAAAAGTGAAAAAAGGGTTTTTGTCCTCGCTTACTGGGAGGTTAAAAGGTTTCTATGAGGTTTCCATGTGCGTGTAATGTGTATTTGATATGTGACAAAAAAATGTTTTTTGTATTATTTCAGAACTTAGTTTATATTTTAAATAACCCAATTTCACACCCGGTGTGAAATTGCGTGTTGAACACATATAATCGCACGCTTAAACCTGTTGAAAAATCGCACTCGCTGGGGATTCGAACCCAACCTAAACTACCTACTCTCTAAATATGAATCAGTGACAAATTCACTGATTGAAATAGTAGTTGGATATTTAACTGATTAATCAGTGATTTCGGACTTTTCACTAATCAATTCAGTAACACCAGAGTAAATCATGCGAGACATAACCTCTAAGTTTTAAAGTAAAGCGTTGTTGTTATTCTTTTACTTAAGAAGCATAAAACAATTTTTTTAAGAAATAAATTTTTGAATTTTCGGACTGTAAGTGTGCTGAATTTACTGCGGGAAAAATATACTCTAACTCGTATAAAAAGTACGTACTTGACGGTTGTGTACATGACAGTCGAATCTTGAAAGTAAAGAAATATGTGAAGTTTTTTGTCATTTAGAAGCATCAAATCTTTTCACATTTTTTAATATTTGATCACATTTATGGGTTTTAAGTTTTTACTATGATTATTTCATTGAATCTACGTAATTCTTATTTTATTATGACTGCTAAATTGACGTGGTGCAGTGCTACCAACTCTCAAAAGTGAAACTTTCACTGAATGAATAAGTAACTTTTCACGGGTTGTCAGTGACTGGATTCTAACTATTTGAATCAGTGAGATTTCACTGAAAATCAGTGACTTTTCACTGAATCAGATTTAGAGAGTAACCCGTATGTACCTAGCCGATGTCTTAGCCAATTGGGCTATCGAGCCGCTTGAACGTTCGTTACAAAGACTCGGCCATGCTTCTTTGCTAAATGTCCCCCCAGGGTCCTCTCCGGAATACAGTGAAGTCTCCTTTATTTCAAGTCCCCCCTATTTCAAGTCTCCCGTACACGGCTATTTCAAATTGCGCAATTCCGTCAACTCCCACCACGGTCCCTGTACACTCTCCTCTGCGCCAGTGGCTGACCAATGAAAAAAAGGAGGCCCGAAGAGCGCCCTCGATGGTTTAAATTGAGTATTTTAGGATTACGCCATGGGAATGCAGACTTTTTCTAGAAAATATTCTAAACGTGAAAGTCATAAATGTAAAAATAGTAATATTTCTCAAGTGTAGAATGTATTTTGACAGTCACGTTCCATTCTTTTGTCGATTGACAACCTTTCAGTTTCACGAAATAAAATAAAATATCCTAAATTTCAGTTTAGTGGCACCTCAAATTAGTAACCTCAAATTTTGGAAAGTTGCTTGTATTTTGTGACACTGAAAGGTCGTCTCTCGAGAAAAGAATGGGACATGACTGAGAAAATAGATTTTACACTTGAGAAATATTACCATTCAGACCTTTATCACTTCCCTGGCGGACCGAACGAACGGAACGGATACGCTACAGCGTATCCTTATAGTATCCACATCGTATCCTCTCCGTATCATGCAAGAAAAACTCATTAAAAAAGAAAGATTAACATTTCACTGGTTGAAATTCGGATTCTACGTGAAATTTTGAGTTAAAAGGTCACAGAGTAATCGCAATAGTTTTTCTTGCAACGTTAAAAACTTTTAAAAAATATAATACTTATCGATGACGTGCGCTGAAGGCGACTTCAAACGCATCGTCGTTCAGTAGCAGTTAAGAGGCGTTATCCGTCGACGATGCGTTTGAAGTCGCCTTCAGCCCACGTTATCGATAAGTATTATATTTTTAAAAAGTTTTTAATGTTGCAAGAAAAACTATTGCGATTAACGCAAAATTTCACGTAGAATCCGAATTTCAACAAGTGAAATGTTCATCTTCCTTTTTAAATGAGTTTTTCTTGCATGATACGGAGAGGATACGATGTGGATACTATAAGGATACGCTACAGCGTATCCGCTCCGTTCGTTCGGTCCGCCAGGGTTACCTTCACCTTTAGGATATTTTCTCCAAAAACTGGTGTGCAGTTGCAGTCCTATATATGCTAACCTTCCTGATGGCTGACATTTCCACCTAGCCTAGCATTGCCGCGAAATATTTGAGTCGCTTTTTGATTCCATTATATTGACTTTTTGTTGGCAACTTGTATTTCCAGGAAATATTACATTTTTCACGTCGTACGTCAACAAAAACACTCGCCAACGGACCGCGACATTTTCAACTGCGCAAATTGGGGCCGTCTGAACCGTTTCCAATTGGAATACATAATATTGCGCAATCTTCGCATGTGATTACCCGTGTACTGTGTGTTTGTCCCTACGCTGCTGGTGTTTTTCATGCAAGAGTCGCAACCGTCTCTCGCCCCTTGAGATGAGAAACTGCGTGGTCCAGCAGTTCTAGGAATATCGGGTGTATTTATCTGTATGTTATTATTGACAGTATTTATGGATTTAAAATCGACCCGCGCTTTTTCGGTACATGCATAGTTCAAAAAGTTGCTTGAAGGGGGCGCATCGATGCAAGGCCGGAGCAGCCGCTTGATAAAAAATACCTGCCCACTCGCGGTAGAGGTGGGGGGCCCCTCCAACCATGAAAATAAAGAATCCTTACGTTTCAAGGACGCCGAAATACGAGAGACTTCACTGTATATATTTATTATTTCTTGATTTTAGATATATTACGAGAATGTGGGTTAAAAAAATGGTAAGGTGCAAATTTAAAAATAAAATGTTGTAAAATAAAATATTTTCTTTTAGGTTGGCCCGACTTTGAACGATACTTGGCCCTGTTGTCGGCGTATTTTTATCCAGTTTAAGTCTGTTACTGCACCCGGACATCAGCACAAAACTGGTCTAAGATCGCTACAGAAGTGTGCCCTTTATGTTCCATTTCTGTAACACGTGTCACATTCTAGTGACGCAACAGTTCTATTACTCTGTTCTATATTAGTTACATTACAGAATTCCAGAACTGTTACATATCCTTACAGTAACAGCGTTACAAGACAGTGTGACCTTTATGTTCCGTTCCTGGAATACGTGTGACATTCTAGTGACATAACTGTTCCATTACTCTGTGATATATCAGTTCCATTACAGAATTCCACAACTGTTACGTATCCTTATAGTAACAATGTTACAGAACAGTGTGACCTTTACGTTCTGTTTCTGGAACACGTGTGATATGCTAGTAACACAACAGTTCTATCACTCTGTTCTATATTAGTTACATTACAGAATTCCAGAACTGCTACATATCCTTACAGTAAGAGCGTTACAGAACAGTGTGACCTTTAGGTTCCGTTCTTGAAAAACGTGTGACATTCTAGTGACATGAAAGTTCTATCATTCTGTTCTATATTAGTCACATTACAGAATTCCAGAACTGTTACGTATCCTTACAGTAACAACATTACAGAACAGTGTGACCTTCATGTTCTGTAATTTTTATGGCACACGATTGGAAAACAATGTTATGTATAAATATTCCCTTTTTGTAATGTAACATTTGCAGAACGTGTCCGCTGGGAGAAAGGAGAAACTAGAGTATATTTTTTGGAATATGTTGAAGTGATGACTACGCTTGCGTGCATCCCGCTGGTTACCTTCATGCCAGCAATGAAATCTTTTCATAGGTAAATGCATTCTGACAATGTATCGTATAGTGAACTGAAATTAAGAAGAAATATAGTTGTACATTATAGCCGAAATGTTTCATCTGGAGATTCGAAATGTGTAATTGATCCACCATTTTGTGATTCAGTATAATTCACAGTATAACTCTTAAATTACTCTTAGATCCACTCAGAGAAATTCCGTACAAAATAATTTAGCGTTTTAATGTCCATTTAAGATCCCCTTAGATCCTCTCAAGACGGCAATTATATACTTAGTAACTTTTCCAGTAAACGCAGTCTCTTAAATTACCGTTAGATCCACTTAGAGAAATTCCGTACAAAAAATTGTTTTAATGTCCGTCTAACAAGAGGACCTTTAGGTACGCTTTTTTTGTTTGAAGTGATACTCTCCTCAATGAAAGGTACGTACCAGAGGTTTTCTGAGAAAAATCAAGAAGACACAATTTTGACCCATTTTCGAGAAAAATGCATTTTAAAAATTGCGAACGGATGGTCATCGAGCCGGTGTAACAGTATTTCGAAGCGCCGGTAGCTCCCTGGTAGAGCGCTAGGCTGATAGCCGCAAGGTTGCACGTTCGATTCTCGCTATCCGTACTTAAATTTTTTTTTTTTATTTACCAAAATGCTTATTTATTCCATTTTTGAATAACATTTAATGAAATTATACCATTTAATGATTATTAATTCCTAATTTTCAATAAAGACTCTGTTTATCGTATTTTTATTATCACTCGTTTGGAAAATTGTACATTTTATTAAGGGGTCATTCTACTATCTCATTTTGAAAAATCGATTTTTTTTACATTTTTCGACAGGTTATATATTCAGAAATGTCTTATCAAAATTTCACACACAAATTCGGAATCTTTCTATACTTTTGAGAGCTTGGAGCAAAAGCGCGTAAAGAGCTGAGTGCTTGTAAACATCGTGCCGTTGTTTCATTTTGTGCAGTTTCGTTTAGTGAAAATGTTAGATATAAAGTGAAAGAGATTATCAAATCAGGAAGATTTATTCAAACAATCAGAAGGAATATTATATGGAGGAGGGATCGCTGATTAAGTGTAAGTAACTTTTTCTTACAATTTTTATGTTCCGAAACTTTGAACACGTTTTTCTCGAAACAACGTTTTTGCGCTCTGCGCGCACTTTCAAATTTTCTACGTTTATTCTAAACAAAAATACCTAAAGAGTGACGAAGCGGTTTTTAAAATTTTTTATTTTATCATAGTTAAATTAACAAAAAAGAGCAAAAGAACACGATTTTTTGAATTTTTTTGTTTAAACTGCCGCCATTTTGTTATTTTGCAAAATAAAAAAAATCCCCTTCGTCACTCCAGAGCTATGGTCATACCAATAAAGAAAATTTCTGATTCATTTGTTTCAGATGATGCTGAATGGAGATATCGTGCGCGCAGTGGATATGCCTTTTTTTTGACACACTGTTGTTTATTGTTAAATATTACGTAAACTAAATAATAATTTTATGTGAAAAGATTGTTTTTGTAAACTTTGAGACAGCATAAATAAAGGCTGAAAATTTTATTTAATTATATAAAGTAGTTGTTGAGAAAAAAATTCTTGAAAATCACCTTTTTTTTGCCGAGATAGTAGAATGACCCCTTAAATTCTTTATTCTTCAATGGTTTCTGGTATTTGAATTTTTAAATTAAAGTAGGAACAAAGTGTTTCAAATAAAAATTTCAATAATAAACACGAAATACCAGTGGATGCAGTGACTCATTTAATAGATTCCTACTTTAATTTAAAACTTTGAATACTAGAAACTATTGATGAATAAAGAGTTTTAATAAAATGCGCAATTGTCCAAACGAGTGATAATAAAAATACGATAAACAGAGTTTTTATTGAAAATAAGGAATGAATAATCATTAAATGGTATGATTTTATTAAATGTTATTCAAAAATGGAATAAAAAAGAATTTTGATGGATACAAAAAATAAAAATAAAAGTACGGATAGCGAGAATCGAACGCACAAACTTGCGGCTATCAGCAGCGCTCTACCAGGAAGCTACCGACGCTTCACAATACTTTTACACCGGCTCGATGACCATCCGTTCGCAATTTTTAAAATGCATTTTTCTTGAAAATTGTTCAAAATTGCGCCGTCTTGATTTTTCTCAGAAAACCTCTGGTACGTACCTTTCATTGAGGTGAGTATCAATTCAAACAAAAAAAAGCGTACCTAAAGGTCGCCGGGCTAGTAACCCTGGCGGACCGAACGAACGGAGCGGATACGCTACAGCGTATCCTTATACTATCCACATCGTATCCTCTCCGTATCATGCAAGAAAAACTCATTTAAAAAGGAAGATGAACATTTCACTTGTTGAACTTCGGATTCTACGTGACATTTTGCGTTAAAAGGTCACGGAGTAATCGCAATAGTTTTTCTTGCAACATTAAAAACTTTAAAAAAATATAATACTTATCGATAACATGGGCTGCAGGCGACTTCAAACGCATCGTCGACGGATACCGCCTATTAACTGCTACTGAACGACGATGCGTTTGAAGTCGCCTTCAGCGCACGTCATCGATAAGTATTATATTCTTTTCAAGTTTTTAATGTTGCCAGAAAAACTATTGCGATCACTCTGTGACCTTTTAACTCAAAATTTCACGTAGAATCCGAATTTCAACAAGTGAAATGTTAATCTTTCTTTTTTAATGAGTTTTTCTTGCATGATACGGAGAGGATACGATGTGGATACTATAAGGATACGCTGTAGCGTATCAGTTCCGTTCGTTCGGTCCGCCAGGGAACTTTTCCAGTAAACCTATTCCTATTAAATTCCCATTAGATCCATTTAAAAGAATTTCTCGAAAAATAATATCGCGTTTTAAGGTCTACTTAGGTGCCGCTTAGATCATCTTAGAATTATGTCCCTATTAAATTCCTATTAAATCCCTTTAAATAAATGCTCAAAAAGTAATTTCGCATTATAATTTACACTTAGGTTCCCCGTAGAACCTATTACAAATATTTCGCGAAATTAACTGCGCAACCAGTATCCCCTTAGGAACATATTACAACACATTACTTTCCACGATTCCTCTTTAAATACACTTAAAACTCGAACTGCAATCTTAGTGACTTTTAAACAGATTCTAACGATTCCTAACGGGTATTTTTACCAGGGATAAGAGTGACAATATGCCAGGAGATGTAGAGCTTAAAATCGTCACCATATATTTGTGATAGTTGCAGTGTCGAAGTTCGCTACCAGGTTCAGACGTATAAATATTAAATAGAGTGGGTGCAAGAGTGGATCCCTGAGGGACACCGCTCTTAACCTCACCACAATCAGGCCGCTCGCCATTTCTAATTTGTACTCTTTCAGAACGATTACTAAGGGCCCAGTTACACCGGCGGGCGTAAAGTAAGCCTGCGTAGAATAAGCTATCTTAAATACGAGAGTGGCTCGCATTCGCGTCGGGCACACAAGCCGAATTCTTCGAACAATCCTGTCGTTTAGAACACCCGTCCAGACCTTATAGAGCATGTTCAAACAAATTATTGGCATGTCGTTCTCTGGGTTGGACAAGTCGCCTTTCTTCGGTAGGAGTATAGTGCGTCCTAACACCAGGCATTGCGGAATGGGTGTCTCTGTCTTTAAATATAATGTGTAGATGCAGGCCAGATGTTTGTGTGTAGAAGTAAACTTATTCTTCTGCCAGAAGTTCTTGATACCATCTGGTCCGGCAGCGGAGAAGTTCTTCGCGCCCCTAATTGCTTTCTTCTTCTCTTCAGCAGTGATTGATGGATATTTCTCCTCAGATGTTATGAGGTTGTCGCAAAGCTCCTTGAAGCGGATATAATTCTTAGTGTTTTCCTTCAATTCCAGTGTTTTCGGGATCATGTACACCTCTCTCCAAAAGGTCTCTACCTCGTCGTGCTTGAGTGGATTTTTTACAGAAACGGGGAGATCGCTGAAGAGGAGCGATGGGTCAGCGAAAAACTGTTGGTTTCTCGAAGTCCTGGAGAACAATGTCAGGCCTCGAGTGTCCAATGGAGAATGCTGTCCGAATATATTAGTTCCAAAAAATTTGGAAAAAACAAAGATGGTAGTAAAGCACTCTTAGGGCCGCATTATGTATATAGAGATGATAAGTCGGGATGATTTGAGGAAAGCAAGCGTTACCTCCTAGGGCAAGGACTGATCTTTGACATATTTGTAAAAGTTTCCGTGCATTTTCTTATAGAAGAGCTGATCGAGGAAGTTGCTCATATCTACTTTCTTCATTTGGGCTTTAGGAGTGAGGCATCTGAATCCAGTAATGCGCTTTCCTCACTTCTGTTGTTAAGATCCAGGCCAAGGGTCATTGGCGACGATGTGAGCTGTACCCAGGGCAATTCAGTTATAAAGACACTGAAGATTAAAAAGTCCGCGCCTGCCTTAACGACGTGGGATATACATGTAAGCGCGGAACGGACGAATTGATATACAAGCTCTTTTGCATATGCATGATCTTACGCATAGCGATGACGAGGGCCGTGAGCTCGTGCTTCGTCCGTGGAACCACCTTAAACGAAAAGAGTAGAACCGGGCCGGCAAGCATGTTAGTCGCGGATATGTTGTTCAACGCCGACAGATTAAAAGACATAATCTTTCGAATGAGACGCTTATATCTAATTCGAAGAGCCTCCTTTAGTAATGTTACACTCTGAATGCGGCTCTCAGGCACGCGTAGGTATAGGTTGGTCTCATATCCACCAGCTCAGGGTCCTCGGGAACGTCAGCAATCCGTCCTCGCTTCATATAAATCTTGGCACACTTGTACAATCCAAAGTCCATACCAAGCTCTCCTGTGTACGTATCGATGATCCTTAACCCATTCTGAAGCTTCTTTTCTTCAGGAGCGAGAGATAGTGGAAGAAGTATGATGCATAAGAGGAGAGGGCTTATGATGTCGCCCTGAAAAACGCCCCTCTAGAAGGTGACGCTATTAGTTGTCAGAAGATGTTTTCCAGATTAGGTAGTAAATCTGGTTTTCCAAAGGGTCATCAATCTCTCTATGCATCTCATCATGTGTAGATGAACCTTCAAGCTTTCCATCAGACAGATGATAAGCCTATAGAAGGTTGAATCGAAAGATTTCTGGTAATCAATCCAGGCCAAAGACATATTGCGATTATAGAATGCAGCGTATTTACAGACGGTCCTGTCGATTAGCAGATTTTTCCAACAGCCTGCTACACGTTTTTCGAGTGACGTTGTTCGTAAATCTCTCCCCACATAGGCCCAATTTTCCGAACAATCCTGTCGTTCTAGATAGCTGTAAAGATCTCAATTCTCATACAGCGTATTCAGGCAAGTTATTGGCCTGTAGTTCTTAATGTGGGACAAGTCGCTTTTCTTTGGCAGGCGCACAGTGAATCCTAACACCAGCCACTGCGGAATGGGCGTCTCCAATTTTAAATATGAGGTAAAGATCCAAGCATCTGGTCTAGCAGTGTGGAAGTTCTTCGTGACCGTTACTGCTTTCTTTACCTCTTTGACAGTGATTGGTGGGCATTCCTTCTCAGATATTATGGGATTGTCGCACAGCTCCTTGAAGTAGATGATACTGTCAAGGTCTTCCATCAAGATGTGTCAAACCTTGACGATGGGTCTGTGATAAGCTCTTGATTCTACCTGACACACCCCTTCGTCTTCTGTATTCTCCTCCTTGCCTCATATAACACCCGTATTTTGTCAACAATTTGCTGCTTCATTATCAGCAGCTTTGACATGTTTTGTGTGTGATGGTAGATCGCGGTGATTAGTGTAGGTGACGCTGTTCGTTGTCACAAGATATTTTTCAGATGAGATAGTGAATCTAGTTTCCAAAGGAGCATCAATCTCGCTATGTATCTCCTATGTGTAGATGAAACTTCAAGCTTTCCAACAGACAGATTATAAGTCTATGGGAGTTTGTATCGAAAGTGTTCGCGTAGTCAATTCAGGCCATCCACACGATGCACCTGTCAGTTAGCAGACTGTCGCAAAGCTCCTTGAAGCGGATGATTCTCTCAGTGTCTTCCTTCGATTGGTGCTGAACCTTGTGAACCTATCTTCTAAAAGTTTTGACCTCCTCGGGCTTGTGCGAGTTTTTGACAGAAACAGGGAGAACGCTGAAGAGGCGCGATGAGTCAGAGAGAAACTGTTGATTTTCTCTGACCCAGATGGGATGCATTCTGTCTTGCCCAGCTTATCTTCTTCTTCAGTTGATGCAAGCGTCTTTTGATCCATTATTGGTTTTAGCCTTATATTTGTATCAGTTGAAGCTCTTGTCGCACCATAAACTAAACAACTGATGGCCCAAAAAGGTGGGGCTCCACCGAGAGATCCTCGCGGAGGGTGGTATCCATTTCAGCCACATGTTGGGGCTTAGGATGAACCTGGAAGTTAATGTTCCGGAAGCGCTCTGCGTTCACATCCAGTTTACGCGAGGTAGGCAGCTCAATTTCCCAAAGACTGTTGCGAAACGTGCTGAAGCTCTGGGTGTTTCTGGAACCACATAGTGTACATCCGCTCCATGAAGCATCCACGAACAGGGATAATGCTGCCATCGTACCAGTCCAGCAAATCATACTTGAGTCGAATCGTTCATTAAGTGTGAGCGTTTCGCACTGGGTACAGAAAGGGATGAATTCTACTGCTATGGGGGTTTAAAACGCGAGGACAAGAACGGTATCGAAAAAGATTCAAAAATTGTCATGTCATCAGTGAAAAAGAAATTTCGAATACTTTTCAATGCAAGCCTTCTTACCGGGTAGTCGGCAAAGGGCTCGGTGGAATCTTTATGGCCAGCATTTAAGTTGGCTCGACTGGTTGGCTCGGAACTAGACCATCTATATGTTAACGTTATTTTCATAGATGCATTCAGCAAGCCACCAGGAAAGCATTGTCATTTCAAAAAGACGAGATTTTACCCAGTAAATAAATATTTGAAAAAATTATCCTTGGCTCCTACTCTTCCTACGGATCGTGGGACCTTGTAGCTGGTGGGAGTGCTTACGGGTCTCATCAGACTATAGATCTGCAATAGGTGAACCAGAGAGGCTGCATCGCGAGGTGCAGCTACTCTGGGGAACTGAGGGATTCTAGTCAGTGGGACATAACTAAAGAGCGATCCTTCCAGCAAAGCCTCCTGGAATATCGAGGGCGCGAGTTCTCATGCTCTCAAGCTACGATGAGATCGCCGTGTCAAGGGCTGAATGGCACTAGGGTTAAAAAAAACCTTGAACATCCCAACCTGTCCCCCTGAGCGGAGGCGGACAGGCCGGGGTCTCAAAGAAGGTATCTTAACGAAGACTTTGGGACACCAGGTCGAATCCCATAGTATGTTAACCCGCCCCCTGCAAGCGGAGCTCAGCGGGGGTGTTCCTTATTTCCCTAGCTTCTCTTGGGATCAAAATAAGCACACGAAAAATAAAACAAAACAAAAACAATGAGAGGCTCATGCCGGGACCCTCTTCTAACCCACCACCAAAATTGGAAGGCACCTTAGGGGCAATCCCCTAGAAGCGGTGCGAACTTCTGATAATGATGGCCACAATCTTGTCGACATGGTAGAAGTGCAGCTAACGGGACTATCCATAAGGAAGAAGCGGAGCACAAAGAAAGCGAGAGCGCAAAGCGCGACTCGCAAACAGCAACCAAGGCACCCCACAGGGAGCAGTGACTGCGGGAACTTCACCTGGAGCAATTCCTCAGGTTCATCCTATAGGCAAGAGGAAGCAGGACTCCAGAGAAACTCCCCCAAACAAGGAACTGAAACGGCAGAAGGCCCTGGAAACACAAGGCCTCACTTTCGCGCAGATGGCTAACAACGCCCTGGTGAGAGTTGTCGTTGCGTCGGGTTATCCTGAAACCTGTCTAACTCTCGAGGAGTTGGACAGGCTGAGGGAGGAAATCTCTAGAGAGATTGACCGGTTACCCAGATTCAATGATATCTTCATCAGGGCGGGGGTCCATCGTAGTGGAGGCCACAGACATCTGGTCGTGAGACTGGATAGTAGAAAGAACTCCAACGTTTAGGTTTACAGAAGGGCCTAAATCTAGAGGTCAAGGGGACGCAGTATCTGCAAAGGTACCACAGAGCGACTGTACTGATTCCCGGCCCCCCAAGAGTCCGACAGCCGTTCTGAGGCACCTGAGCTTCCAGAACCCGACTCTACGAATCGATTCGTGGAATGTGTATTCTGGATTCTAGTTGTTGGTCTTCCCGAATTCTCAATCAAAGCCCTTGCGGCTCTGGATTACCGATCCTATCTAAGGGCGGGCAGGGTTACCTTCCGGGTGACCCAACTAGGATCCGTAGGAAGACCAGTGGTATCCGGAGGTGCCCATATATAAGGGGCCGCGCAAAAAAAGCCACGGACATGCATAGCCGTCAAGCGTATGGATGCGATCTTGGTGCCTAAGCTTTGCTCCAGGGATCTCACTGTTATTAAGGTGAGACTCAGGGGCAGAAGCGGAGGAAGGTTATAGGTGGTTGTGGCCTCTGCTGTTGGGCTGTGATGCAAACTCACACCATACGGTGTGGGGAAGCACAAACATCAATGACAGAGGGAGAGATTTAATCGAATACCTAGCGGGTACTGAGCTGGAGATTTTGAATCGGGGTGATACTCCCTCATTCTAGATTAAAAACTGGATTGAGGTTAACCGTGGGAAAACCGGCAGTTTCAAAGATCTGAACCCGCAGAAATACACTTTGGGTCTCATATAAAGAGGAACTGAAAGGGAGGCTTGTGGAATTCCGCACAAGCTATGGTACCATTAATGAGTTGGAGCACGCCGTGAATTTTCTGCGAAGGACTCTAACTACATCATAGGAGAATAATTGCCCTACAAGCACAATTAAGTCTAGGAGAGGAGCCGAATGGTGAAACACCCACCTGGAGAAATTCCGTAAAAAGACTAGAGCGTTGTGCCACAGGGCAAACAGAACTAAGTTGTCTTCAGACTGGGACATCAATAAGACGGCCCAGTATGAATACAATAAAAATATAAGAAAGTATAAACAGGAGGATTGGAGGTACTTCTGCGAGGAATCGAAAGACATTCCGGAAACAGCGAGGCTCCACAAGATCCTGGCGAAAAACGCGGAAGCTCACCTCGGGCTAATGTATACCATTAAGCCACTTCCCTTTCAGGGTAGGCGTGACACTACCCGATTCGGGTAGTGTTTCTAGGTGGATAGTTTTCTTGTAGTTATAAATAACTACAAGTGTAGGCTCACCACACCCATAAGGCTCGATAATGTTGAGTTTGCCGAAGATGAAGAAGCAACTTCCGGGTATTCAGTGAATCCGAACCGACCAAGAGGAGGAACGCTGGGGCCAAGAGATTGAGAAGGCCCATTGGAATTTCACTGCCAATGTGTCCTTCTGTCCCTTTAAATCACCAGGGGCGGGTGGTGTCTACCCAGCGCTTTTACAAAAAGGCATGGATTTCGTCGTCCCTCCACGGACGAAATTATTTAGGGCAAGTATTGCCATAAACACGTGCCATCGGCTTAGAAGGATGGTAGAGTGGCCTTCATTCCCAATCCTGGGAAGGAGGGTTAGACTGCTGCAAAAGATTTCCGGCAGATCAGCTTAACGTCTTTTATCCTGCAGACGTTGGAGAAGCTGGTCGAGAGATATATCAGGGATGAGGTGCTTTTAGCGTCCCCGCTGCATAGAGGGCATCATGCTTTCCAGGCAGGCTGCTCGGTAGAAACTGCGCTTCATGCTGTTGTGGTAAAATTGGAGCAGCAGTTTGAATAAAAGGGGTATGCTGTGGGCGCTTTCTTGGATATAGAGGGTGTTCTCAGCAACACTCCTCCAGAAGTCATCTGTCGAGAAGCCTTTAGGTGTGGCGCACCAGACCAGCTAGTAAGCTGGATAGGAAGCATGCTACGCCGGAGGAGACACGAAACCAGATGGGGCGAAGGCCTAGTTAGGGGAATGGCGCCACGGGGTTGCCCACAGGGGGGTGTCCTGTCACCTCTCCTGTGGTGCATTATAGTGGACGGCCTCTTTCGTAGGCTAAATAAAGAGGGGTACTATACCCAGGGCTATGCGAATGACTTTGTAATCCGAGTCAGGGGACTATGCCTACAGCAGCGATAGGATTCATGCTCTGTGAAGATTCCCTACATGTTGCGATAACTTCAAGGGTGGCACACGCAATGGGTCGCCTAGCAAGATAAAATAGATGAAGTCGAGGGACTAGAGATGAGGCAAGATAAAATAACAAAACTCTTCCACTTTACCAAAACTTTCCGCGTCTGCATTCCAAGCAGGGATATGTGGAAAGCATGTAGTAACCCGCTCCACCAAGGGGAAATGTGGCATACAGATGGCTCCAGGGGAGTGGGAGGGAGAGGAGCACGAATCTATGCTAGCACGAGAAGGAGCGGGATAGGGATCTCACTTGGGCGACAAGCTACTGTCTTTCAGGCGGAGGTCCTGGCCGTCCTTCGCTGTGCTAAAAAATTAATAGAAGAAAACGCTGCTGGCAGGCAGTTCACGATTTGCTCGGACAGCCAAGCGACATTAAATGCAGTAGGGAAAGCAGACATAACATCAAAACTGGTTTGGGAATGCAAAATGGCATTAAACCAACTTGCAGAAAAAAACAAAGTGGCTCTCATATGGGTCCCATGGTCACACAGGGATCAAGGGCAACGAAAAGGAGGACCATTTGGCAAAATGTAGTGCAGTAAGTGAATACATAAGACTGGAACCAGTACTGCGACTAGCGTCTTGCTGAATCGGAATGGCCATTAAAAGTTGGACCCGAACAAAGCACCGGGAATACTGGAAACAAATCCAGGGTGGCCGGCAGGCGAAATCCATTCGAAGCTATACGTACAGGATGGACAGAGCCAGGGAAATCTTGGGTTTGCCCAAGAAAGACATAAGGACAGTGGTTCAGGTGCTAACTGGGCACAATCACTTGAATTATCATATGCACAAAATGCGTTATAACCCCACGACAGAGTGCAGGAAATTTGGCAGGGATTGTGATGTGCCCGTAATTAGCTAGGCTCAGGCAGCAAACCCTTGAGGCCCATTTTAGGGAACCTGAGGAAATTATGACGCGATCAGTGATTGATATACTAGGCTTCATCAAGAGGTCTGGGGTCAGCTACTGAGAGCGTATAGTAAAGGGTGTGGCACAATAGGCTTTATAGCTTGAGCTCCAAGGGGCTTCCCGCAAGATTTAAAACTAACTACCTATTTCTGGCTCCGAGGAATGACCAGAAAAAGTCATTTATTAAATAAAAGAAATCTTACCCCGGATTGGCTATTAATTTTAAATTTCAAGGCTTTTAAAGATTAAAACTTCAGCGCCAGGTACTCGGAAGCACCGCCTTGAAATCAACAAAATTATTCAAAGACCCCAGGAAATATTTTATCGATATCCAAGCTTGGCTCCGACACTGGGAGAATGGCCTGGCCGAAATTCTGAAAGACTTACACATGCAAACAAGAGGGATCGGGCAGCGTGCAATAACGATAAAACAAACATTTTGGATAATAAAAAATATATACTTAAGAAGTCAAATTCCCTTGAAACAAGGGGAAAGAAAAATTTACAAAAAAAGAGAGAAAAGTCTCGAAAAACGGTTAGCGGTTATTGATTATAAAAATTGACTCGACATAAATCTAATTAAACGAGAAACGACTCAAAAATCAAAACTAGTGAATCCCCCCCCCCCCCTTTTTACTAGCTCCACAGTTTCAATCGTTCCAAATTAATCGTACGGATCGAGGCCGTAAAAAAAATGAGCCGTATTCTTAAAAAACTGCTTTGAGAAATCCTAAAGAAACATACTCGCATATACGAGAGCCTGACTACAAGTGCCGAGGTAACTTGATGCTTTCGCTCGTTCAGTACGAACCACGCGCAGGTGGGTTGTGCCATGGGCAAACTTGACGTTTCTGCGCAATGCTTGTCGTACCGATTTACGCCTGAAGAAAGTTTTCCCTTAGGATTTTGTGCGCTCTCATACATGGTGCAGGAACCAATGGACTGCACTGTTACCACAATGTTTGATATTAGTAGTCGCGGGAGTTTTGAAGGCGGGAATCCCATCCGCACTTCACCCACAATGTGCAATAAAAAAGAATATTGCACCGTCGATTACCTGTTAACAGGCCAGCAGAGCCAGTCCATACTCCGTCTTCCTTTCATAAGAATGGCCCCAGGTCTCTACGCGTATTTTAGATACGTGTTTGTCTTGAAAACTCCTTCCACGTAGCTCATCGAAATTCCTTATAACATAAAAAGAAGATACCAAAAGAATAAATAAGAGAAAAGAATCCTTAATCCACCTCAAAAGAATCTGACCTTTCCATTTTGAATAAAGTTGATCCATAATACTTCGAAAAGTAAAACCAGAATACTGGTTTAAAAACCAACAATAGAAACGATAACTTAACCTATCGACTTCTAGTCATACCTCGCACTTTTCGACGGGCATTTGTGAATAACAGAGGAGTTCCTTAATAATATTTAAAAAAGGACAACAAACGAAAACGTAATTTACAGTATAAAAACTGACACATTACAATAGTTAAAAAGGAATATCATGTCAGTCATATGTTCTGTCGTGATGTTTGGGGAAGAAATGAGGAACCCTGATTCTTTCGAGGGGACCGAGAGGTATTGAGGTAACTAGGATCCCAGATCCTCTAGACAGAGGACCGAGCGGTAGGAGGATATTGAGAGATCCCAGATCCTCTTAATAGAGTATCGAAGGAAACTAGGGTAATTAGGGTTTCCAAATCCTCCGGTAGAGAACCGAGAGGTATAGTAGGATAATTAAGGATCCCAGAAACTCTTAACAGAGGACAGAAAGAGTACATGGAAATCGACTAAATTGGAGTCCCAGATCCTCTAGGTAGAAATCCGACCGGTGGTAGGATAATTAAGGATCCCAGATACTCTAGGTAGAGGACCGATAAATAGGAATTTAGGGATCTCAGATCCCCGTGACAGACGACCGAGAGTTATTATGTGAAATTTGACTAATTAGGATCTCGAAAGAGATTGCAAAACTTGGTAGACTTGGGTAGAGGACCGAGAGGTAGTAGGATAATTAAAATCCTAGATTCTATTGACAGAAGACCGAGAGAGTACGTAGAAATTGACTAAATTAGTGTCCCAGATCCTCTAGGTAGAGAACCGAGAGGATAATTATGGATCCAAGATCCATAATTAAAATGGGTCCTATTAAAACTGAAATTTGTTATCTTAATAAATTAAAATCAGCCGCGAGTTCAATAGATAACTAAATTTAAAATTCCATTTGAATTAAAAGAATTTTAAATAAACAACGAGCCATTTGTTTATAAATAATATTTATTTGTCATAATTTACAACTCTGAGTTGTAAATAATTGATATATAAGATTGTAAAAATCATACGTAAATTTTACCTCTTAAGAATTAACAAAATAATAGGTAAAATAAATTCGAAGTGTATCTGAAAAATGGAGCAATACACAAGTTTTGACTCCTCTCATAAAATTTACTGGTTTTTATTACTTTATAACAGTTTAACCCTTGTGTGCACACCCGGGTACCCGTGTACCCACCACCGTACATTTTTGCTTGTAACTGGAATAAGAATAAAAATTCCGCTTCGGGCCTCCACATCATCTTCATTTGGTTCAATTCCAAGCAAATGCTGTATTTAGAATTTATTTAGGAATTTTTGTTGCAAAAATAATCAGCCTCAAAGTATACATACGTCGCGGACACACCCAGGGTGTGCCAACTTTGAGTGGATTATTAATTTCTCATCAAGTTATTTGATTCATGCAAACCTTTGCCACTCACTTCTGATGTTGAAATATTTAAAAAATTGAAAAAAAGAGAGGTGGGTACACAGGTACCCTGGGTGTGCGGACAACGTGGGTAAAGTTGGGTATGCACACAAGGGTTAATAATTAAAGGTTTACTTGGATAATCAATGATGACCTTACTAATCTTCAAAAATAATATTAAAGTTTAGCAAAGTGCAACTAATTTGAACATCAATAAAGAGAGTAAGATTATGATTCTCTCACATATTTTTTAAAACTGGACTCTGAAATGATTGCAACAAATGTTGGCCGACTGTCTTGATGAGGGAAGAATACGGACTCTCGAAACGTGGACTAGTGTTAATAAAGGATCTACAACATCAATCTAGGTCCTTTTATTTGTCTGAAGTAGGGCAGAAAACATCTAGCTTATTATTTTATATTATAGATAAAATAAAATATTATGCCTTTTTCAGTAATGTGAGAATTTTACATTCTAACTAAAATTTAGTTTAAAATATAAATTTAGAAATAAAATTTGAACTATTTAAAAAAAATTACGAAATAAATCAGAAACAAACATTGGAGCACTTCGAAACATTGAAAGATGGAATCTTTATACAAAATTCCATTTGAGATTCGCGCTTAGAGACGTCAGATATCAATTAAAATCAATATATAATATTTTTAATAAGTTATATCTTTATTTCAATCATAAACCATACTAAATGTAAATGAGATACGGCCATAACTGATTATTTCTGGGGTCAGATATCAAAAATAAAGACAGGAGTCCTTGTGAAACCTATCCTAATTACGGATAAGAAAAGTTGACGAAGAATTTCTTGAAGGGGGCGCGGACGCCATGAGTGGAAGCCAACCATCGTTTGTGAGTTATTTACATGAATATCCAATTACTTGTACAATGGCACTGCACATTGTGCCAGTGAATGTGGATGAGTACATGGGTATATCCGTGCGAAGTACATATAACCCTTTAACAGCAGCTGAATCATCAAGGAAAATTTAAGTATGTTCGGAATCGTCTGAAATTAAAAAAAAATTCATTTAGTACATTTATAATTACAATAAATCACACTTTTTAGGGGAAAGTTTCGTCGACTGTGTGAAATCTATCATAAGTTAAAGGGACGACTTGATGAGATATATGTTAAACATGCACACGTATTATTACGACTTCGATGGCAATATAGCCATTAAAGCAGAAGACGTAATGAGAGAGGCTAAATACCCTCCGACTATTTTATTGAACGTAACCCAGTAAAAAGAAACTAATTCAGGAGGATTGCGGCGGATTAACATGTTTAAATTCGCCCGAATTCTGTTTTCTGATTCGTTGAAACGAACTGACCCAGGGCGCATTGAATGCGTGTCAATTCGCCTTAATTCGTGGTCGAGGTCATTTCGAAAAAAAAAAAAATAATAAAAATGTCATGCCTCGGGAATTGAACCAGCGATCCCAAGTGTACGAGTCCAGAGGTCGACGACTAAGCTACGAGACTAATTAAGGGGGGGGGGGGGGTCTGGAGCGTAAAACAAAATACTTTTTTTGTAAATTTTTTCAGAAATATGATTAAGGTAAATTTACTCAGATAATTTGTATATTATAAGGCATCATTTGAAAAACATTCAGTTAATTTTTTATAAGAATGACAGAGCCAATGACAGAGCATTTCCGAAAACGCCTTTTCAAAAAGATGGTTTGCGGTGCCCGCTGTATTTCATCGTAGAATTAACTGATATCGAAAAAGTAAAAATATTTAGTTAAAATATATGTTTTCCCTCCCCCCAACGATGCGTATGAGTTTTTTTTTCATTTTTACATTTTTTGGTGGTCGTTTAAGCAAAAATGGCGATATTTTACGAAAAAATCGGCCATTTTGTAGCTGTGTTCTTAAAGTGTTCGAGTTCCATAAATTGTAATTGAAAACCGGAAGTTGAATTTGAAAGAATGCTTGTAAAGTGAATATGTAGTTTGTGAACCGGAAGGGGAAGGCGAGGAGAGAGTTCGTGACGGAGCGATCAAGTGAGTACGTGTATGAAAAGAGCGGTCTGTAAAGTTCGATTATTGTCATTAAACTTACCTTTCACTGTTAAATCGGTGTACTTATTGTGTCCTGAGATTACGAAATTTTAAGTGATAACATTTGAGAAGTGGGATGGACTAAGTCTCTCGAGGGATAAACGGATTTTGTGTGGCGCGGCGTGGCGTGCTTTGTAACGAACGAGAACGGTCGTGCGTGCGGTGTATTTCCGACGCATTTCGGAAGAGGACCTTGACTAGATTTTATGAGAATTTTTGGGATTGTACTATTTTTGAAGCATTGAGCTTCATGTTTAAGTGCATGTGTGTGGTTGATCGGTTGATCAAACCTAAAATCGATCAAATTGGGAGGCCCTCTTTTCCATTTCCTTGCTCGGAGGTGTTCGTGTGAGTTCGGCTGAACTCGGATTGGGAACGGTAACACAGCGGAATGAACAGAGGAAACGAGCGAAAACGAACCATAATTGTCAGCGTTGAGCGGGGTAACATAGAATTTAAGTGGTTGTATTTGTCCAAGTGCAAAATCAATCATGAGCGACCAGCCTGTAATTTCGAACAAAGAATTCGAAGCATTCGTTCAACAACGGCCACACTTGGGTGAAACTGGTTGCAGATCGGAGGGCAGTTCAATGTATAGTGTGGACAATTGTTTTCGCAGTAACGGAAACCGTCATGCGGAGGATTGGCGCGGCGGCGAATCGAACGACCCGCCATATGATCGTGATAGATTCCAGACAAGTCGATCGTCATTGTTAGCTGAAGCGCCTGTTGGTGCTAGAGTGAACCGGATACAGTCGGATACGCATAACGAAGTTTCACAAAGTTAACCTAACTTATTACGAGCGGGTTTCGGTGGAAATCAAAATACAATGCCGCGCGTAAATCCAAATAATCGATCCGACGCGATTCAGCTCGGAATTTCGCGACATGATATTCGTAGAGTCCCTGCCGTGATTCAAGATGGAAATGCGAATGAACTTTTCCAAGAAAGACGTTTACTGACCGATAGAGTTGGCATTCAGAGAACCGCGTATGAACGAGAACGAATAGTTACGACTCATTGTAACTTCGGAAATAACGATAATCAAAGAAATTTCGAGAATTACGAAATCCGAAAAAATCGCGAAAGTCACGAAAATTACGATAATCAAGGCAATTTCGAAAATCAACGACAGTTCGGGATTCAAAGAAATTTCGAACACCAAGCAAATTACGGAAATTTCGATCGGTACGGAATCGATCGAGAGTCAAGTTATTCGGGGGACAATAGGTACGGTTAATTTGATACCGATCGTGAACCAAATTATGATGGAGACATTCGAAGCGGAGGTGCTGTCAACCCTGGAGGAACTTCTCAAGGTGGATTTGGAGCAGAAGCTCTCGGTGTGATGTTGGATAAAATTTTGCAGGAAAATCGTCGTCGTGATGAAGCGTTTGAACGTGTAATAGGAAGATTGGGATCGCGCGAGTTTACTCCAGAAGCGAGCTCTGGAAAGACCAACACACGTGAGGATTCCTTCCACATTATGCCGCATTTGACCAAAGCTATTGAAGTCTTCGATGGAGAAAAAGGTGGCACAAGAGCACGCGAGTGGATCGATAACGTCAATCGAATGGCGAAGTTATACAAATGGTCGGAGAGTTTCATGTTGGAGACGGTTCGGGCTCATCTTCGAGGAGCAGCTTTGGACTGGTTTAGAATGCGGTCGAAGGAAATTCAGGATTGGAAAGGATTCCAAACAGCCTTTGAGAAAATGTTTATCAGAGCGGAAGGATTTTCGACGAAGTGGCGAAGAATGACAGAAAAATTTCAAAATAAAAACGAATCAATAATTGCCTATTATATGGAGAAGGCACGTTTATGTCACGAGATAGCATTAGGTGTTAAAGACACTAAGGAACAACTGCTGATTGGGCTCTGGTCAAGAGACTTAGCATCGATTTAGGCAACGAAAAACCATCAAGATTTGGAGGAATTAATCCACGATATTCAAGAACAGGAATAATTGAGTCTACAAAGGAGAGAAAGAATTCGAAATTCCGGTGACACAACAAGGACCAAAACAACGGAAACGGCATACACTGGACGAACAGAGCAGGCGGAACAAAAAGAAAAAGGTGAGACCTCGAATGTCGACCTGAAATCAACATCTCTGCCAAACCCTGATCGACGACCATCAGTCCGTAATGATGCCGGCGAACCTAAATGTTATAATTGTGAAAAATATGGACATCTTTCCCGAAATTGTCCGGATCCATTAAAGGAATTAAGATGTCGCATCTTTCAACAGACTGGGCATACTCAGAGGCATTGTCCAAAAGCTTCGGTAAAGACAACCAGCCAAGGAATTAATCAGGTCGGCGGTCAAGTGAACAATTCAATAATGAAGTATATTAAAGAGGTAGAGATCGATGGAATTCCATGGAATGCACTCATTGAACCTGGTAGCTCAGAGTGCACGATAAAGGCAACAGCAGCGTTAACTGGAGGATACGAAATAATTCAAGAACCAATGGAACTGAAAAGTTTCGGACCAGCTCATTTTCGGGTGACGTCCCCAGGATTTATAAAAGTTCAAGTATCGGTGGATGGGGTAAGAGCTGAAAAGGTACCTGTGCGCATAGTACCAGACGATTCTCAAGCTCTTCCACTTTTAATAGGGCGGAGTTACACGGAGCTTCCTTATGTGGTGTATACAAAGAGAGGAAACGAACTCAGCTTCAAGGAACGTCAAGATAATCCATTCAGTGAGGCACCCGCTGCAGTGAGTCGCGGTTCAGAGTTGACTATCGTCAACAATGACGTAATACCACCTCACTCAATGAACCTTATTTCCACAATAAGTTCAAACGAAGAATTTCTTCTACCTATTTTCAATTTAGGCTTTATTGGAAAGAAACCAACGAGTAAGTCGGAGCGTTACGAAATTTCTAATCCGCAGGAAATCAAGAAACCACAAGATATACCAGCCGTGAAGGTATCCAAAATTCATATAGGAAACAATCGCCCCAAGGAAGAAATTGAGGATTTGGTGTCTGTTTTAAATGATCATCGAGTAACAGTGAGCCGCAATTTGTTTCACTTAGGATGCACGGATTTAATCACCATGAAAATTACCGAGAAGCCTGGAAGCGAACCTATTTATTGTCGTCCTCATCGATCCAGTGACAAGGAGCGTAAAGAGATTGATCAAATCTTTAGCACATACAAGGAGGCAGGATTGATTGTCGAAACCAATTCACCATACGCTAGTCCTGTTCTGCTGGTACGAAAGAAGAGTGGGGAACCGCGATTGGTTATTGACTATCGCAAATTGAACGCGCAAACGGAACGAATGAACTTCCCCTCACCAAATATCGATGATCATCTGTCGTTACTGAGTGGAAGTACCTTATTTATTACCCTGGATTTAGCGCATGGATATATACAAATTCCTCTGGATGACGAAAGCCGGCTTGAGACGGCAATGATTACGCCAACAAATACTGCTGAATTTACGAGGATGACGTTTGGGCTAACTAATGCCCCATTCTATTTCTCGAAGCTCATGCAGAAGGTACATGTACCACTTCAAGATAACTTAATTCTCTTCTACTTTGATGATATCCTGATTCCTGGAAAAAGTTGGAAAGATCTGAAAGAAAGACTTATTATAGTATTAGAGGCTCTAAAGAAAGCCGGCCTGACCATAAATTTATCGAAGTATCAGTTTTTGATGGAAAGGGTAACCTACTTAGGATTCGAGATTTCGGCTAATGGAATTGACCCGGGCGAACAAAAGGTACGAGCGATTTTGGAGTTTCCCTCGCCAGAAAATGGAACTGAAGTAAGAATATTTTTGAGAATGATCGGATTCTTTCGTCGACATGTACTGAAGTTTGCGGAGAGAGCCGGACCTTTGTTTGACCTACTTAAACCGAACGTCGAATTCTGCTGGCAAACGGAAGAAACGAAATCCTTTGAAGACCTTAAGCGAGTCATGGTACAAAAGCCAATTGTTCAAATGTTCGACCCTCAAAGATGGACGGAGCTTCATACGGATGCAACCTTGAAAGGCTTGGCGGGAATGCTACTACAACGTGGAGATGACACGAAGCTACACATGGTTTACGCAGTGAGTCGACGAACCAGTGATTTTGAGAAAAATTATCACTCAAGCAAATTGGAACTGAGAGCCATCATCTGGGCGGTAAATCGTTTACGTCCGATCTTGATCAACATAAAATTTACAATCATCACAGATTGTCAAGCGTTGGTCTACCTCAGGGGTCTCCACAATCCACAGGTGCAGCGTGACCCAGGATCGCACGACCTTTTTCAAGATCTACCATTTTTTTTCGAAGGGAAACTGAGAGAAAATTTATGACCTTTCGGAAAAAAATCCTTGTTGGAAGGGCTCAGTTCTGAAATTTGAACATGGAGGACCCTTTTTTTTAAAGGGTTCCAAACGGCTCGAATCAGGTAAAGGATTTTGACAGTTCTGGGTCAGAGCGGAGTAGATCCGACCTACTGGCCTGGGATCCCAAGGAGATACACGATCTACGTTTGGAGACCCCTGGTCTACCTCATCACTCACAAAACAAAGGATTTGCAAGTAGGTAGATGGAGTAATTTGCTGAATGAGTACGAGTTCGATATCGTGCATCGCCCTGGAGAAAAGTTGGCACATGTGGACGCACTGAGTCGAGCCCATGTTCAGGAACCCGAAGAGGAACCAATTGAGGACCAGATATTGATGTACACCGCAATGTCCAAGGAAGATGAAATCGTGATGTTTCAATATGCTGACGCCGAGCTACGTAAGAAGTGTGAAATCCTGAAGAGAAGTGAAGATCAAAGAACTAAACGCGAGAAAGGAGAAACCCTGCATTATGAACTACATGAAGGTATCCTCTACAAATGATTGGGTCAGGATTTAAAATACGTCGTACCACGTTCACTACGCAAGAGTCTGACTATTCGCTATCACGATGTAGGAGGTAACTTTGTTTTGGAAATAACTGTAAAGAAGATGGAGCATTATTACTACTTTCCAGGATTGCGCAGGTACGTCCGCCAAAACATAAGGTCGTGTATACAATGTCTATTCACTAAGACAGTCGCAGGTCGACAGCCCGGTGAATTGCACCCGATACCTCCGTGTAAGAGACCCTCTGAAGTCGTCAACCTGGATCATCTCGGACCTTTTGTATCAAGCTCGCGCAGAAACAAATATATTTTGGTAATAATTGACAACTTAACAAAATATGTCCGTCTGGAACTAACAAAGAACACATCAGCTGATGGAGTTATAGAGTGTTTAGAAGAATTTGTGTTGGAGTTTGGAGCCCCTAAACGTGTGATTACCGACCGCGGAACTTGCTTCACTTCCGATAATTTCGCTGATTGGTGTGCTAAGCATGGGATTAAACATTCCTTAAATTCCCCTCGACATGCACAAGCCAACGGACAAGTGGAGAGGGTGAACAGTGTCCTGATTCCAGTGATACAAGCAAGTCTATGAGAAGAGAATGGACGAGATTGGGATCGCCACTTGAAGGTAATTGCCAGAGACCTTAATGAATCAGTCAATAAAACGACTGATAAAAGCCCATTCGAGCTACTTTATGGATACTTTCCACGTCACGACGAGGGTGTTCTGAGAAACTTAACTGAACATGAAGACTACCCGGATCCGACTATTCTTCGTGAAGCAGAGAATTCTGGCCGAACAAGAGAAATTTAAGCAGCGCTATGATCAAAACCGTTATCGGAATGTTCACTACAAAATCGGAGAAGTGGTGGTGATGAGAGTGAATCCAGTATCCACAGGCGATTCTACTAAACTTCAACGGAAATATCGAGGTCCGCTCGTGATTTCTAAAGTTTTCCCCAGTGATACTTACGGAGTTACGGACCTAAGAGTGCAAAAATCTGGGCGTCATTATGCCAGTACAGCACATGTTACTCAGCTAAAACTTTGGACTCCATGGTTGGAACAAGAAGAATCAGATTTGCAAGACGATGATCAATTCAGCGTGGATGAGAACGAGTATTTCCGAGATGAAACATCTAAACAAAAGAATTATCAGCTAGACGAAGACGGAATTGAGCCCACTAACGATCATTTGGGAATGATTGAGCCAAAGGAAGAAGACGAGATGCTGAGTACTACAGATGAGCCGGCAGAGACTGCAGAGCACACAGTGACCAGAAGTGGTCGTGTTGTCCGGAAACCTGATCGCTACGGTGAACCTGTGATTTACTAACTCGAGGCCGAGTTATTAGAAGGATGGCCGAGTGTTAAAGACTCAAATATAAAGTTTAATGTGTTCTTAAAGTGTTCGAGTTCTATAAATTGTAATTGAAAACCGGAAGTAGAATTTGAAAGAATGCTTGTAAAGTGAATATGTAGTTTGTGAACCGGAAGGGGAAGGCGAGGAGAGAGTTCGTGACGGAGCGATCAAGTGAGTACGTGTACGAAAAGAGCGGTCTGTAAAGTTCGATTATTGTCATTAAAATTACCTTTCACTGTTAAATCGGTGTACTTATTGTGTCCTGAGCTTACGAAATTTTAAGTGATAACAGCCCTAAGTTTTGGTTATACCCTAAGAATTCGATTGAATAGACCAATCTTTAACTTTATTCGCGCTGGCGAACTGTAGCGAATTGGGGCTTGACTTAAAATCTCGCGAATTAAAATGAATTGGCTGACACTGAAATAATTCGTGCTGACGCATTCAAATGAATTAGATCCCCTAAAAAATTTTCGCTGAATTCAGGCGAATATGATATTTGAAGACTATATCACTTTTCACGAATTTACAGGAATTCACCGCCATCTCCAATTCCAGATTGTCACAAAGCAAGATTCACGGGGGCTCCTGGCGAATTCTACTCAATTCGTCCCAATTACTTAATTTTTACTAGGAAGGCCAAAGGATGCAACCCAACAGATGCGCTGATGCCAGACGAACTCCTGGACGAGGACGGGCATGAGCCGTTGTGAGGATTGAACTGTCAATCGATGTTTCGTCTTTCATTTTTATTGGGATTGGACCGTGAATCGATATTTTGCCCTTTATTTTCATTAGGATTAGAGTGTGAATCGATCGTTTGTCCCATTATTTTATCAAGATTGAACCGTGAATCGATAATATTCATTAACCTTATAATAGTAAATTGCATGAATTTGATCAAATAAAGAGTAATTGCGTTTCAAATTATGGTAATTAATTTCTTGTCAATGAATTCCTCATAAAAATAATAAATATTGCATGAAGCGAATATAATACTTTGAAATTAAATTGGAGGTTGTGATTTTAAAAAGAAAATCATTTTTGTAAATAATAAAGGACCCCGCACAAAAAAGCTAGTCATAATTGATTCAAGTCATTGAATCAATTATCATCTCATTGTGGACCTTCCTTCAGATCGGCCGACTGTAGAGTGCGCAGTGTGGCGTAGAAGAATCGCACCCAGTCTCCAGAGATCTTAATTTAAGCGAAGGAAGAACTTCCGTCCCAAATTCAAAAGTAAAATTCATCAAATACATGTTCATAGGCACAAGCGACAAGAAAGATGTTTATAATGTTTTTCTAAAGTTTAGTAAAATGACAGGTGACTTATTCAAAATGCAGATACGAGTTTTTAATTTAGGACAGCAGAGAAGACGATGGACGGCCACTCTTAGTCATGGTTTGAAGGCTGTGTCAGGTTATATTTTTTAGAAGACCTCAGAAGTTTTCTATTATTAAAATCCAAATACGAACAGAGAGCTATTGGCATTGATTTTAAAGGGGCTGAGAGGTGGATCTCCTCTTCTCACAGTCCTCTGATAGCCTCGTTAGAGCCCTCTATTAAGTTTTTTGGGACCAAGATCGCGGCTTGTATATTCTCATCTAATAGAGGATCCTAGTCTCGAGGATCTGATGCCACGATGATCCTTTTCTTGACATTATGTTCGTAGAACGAACGCCGCCTAAGGAACTGGCGTCCGGGCGCGATAGATTCTGCGACACCCCAGATACCGAAAGAAACCCAGGAGCTCTGTTGTAGAATCTAAGTAAGATTGACAAAACCGAGCCCTTAGGAAGCTGTAATGGAACGCTTGGGCCTCATCATGGATACTTTCTCCAGCGTTTCCAGCAGTCGAGATAAAAAGTCAAGAGCTCCTTATCAGGAGACTTGACGAATAAGGCTTTTTTCAGTTGCAAAAATGCACTTGCCCATATTTCAAGAGAACTAACCAATCGGATCGCAGATTCGGCAGGCAAACTTAGTTCTTTCGCAGGAAAATTTGAAAAGTGTGAACCGCGCACAATCAAATTAAAGTTATTAACTAATAATAAAGTCAGGTTACTTATGCGTTCTTAAAGGTCTTTTACGTTTAAAGAAAATCAACCCTAATCAGAATTTAACTTGCCATTTTAGAAATCACTGGACAGATTTCAAGCTTACAGTACTGAACAAAAAATCAGGAGATTTCAAGGAAAATCAGTATAACAGTAGCCAGTCTCAAAAGTCAGTAGATCTCCCGATAAATCAGTAGCAATAGCAACGCTGACTCTTTCTCTCTCTCTCCCTCCCTCTCTCTAGGAAAGTGAAGTGCTACTAAAATCTCATTGGAAGAAAGAGCACGGAAATTCTCTCTTCCTCTTACACGCCTAGAGGCGTGTAAATCGAGCCGCCGCATCATTTCGGTACTGATCAATTGAAAAGAAACTTAGATTTACAAACAGTAATTCGTTTCTGATTTTCTGGACTTTAAGATTTTGTGGAACTTTTCAGGACTCATCTGGTGCAGCGAACCTTGCATTTTTTCTCGATGAAACCAGAAAAAGGCGGTCGCAATATCTGGAGGTAACTTCGCGAAACTCAATTAATCAAGACAAAACTTACATTCTTCGCGAGCCCGAAGAAAAGGATTGCACCCAGTGAGAACTTTTCGGATTTAATATCAGGGATACATCTCAACACAAAACCAATTGCTCTCTTTAGCCCGTTTCCTCACTCTTGGTTAGGGAACCGTAGTTTGTAAAAATTCTATTTGATGGGAAGCAAAACATAATTCAAATGATATCAGGCCAATTTCTCTATTTTTATCCGTTTCTGTGAAGATCCATAAGTAATATTGACGAGAGAAATTGATAATTATTATCACGCGAATTACCTAAATTCTAGCGAAAGTAGCTTTTCAACTAATTTCAGACGGCGCTACGAAAATCTATTGTACTCTTAAGTACTAAACAAAAATCAGTTTTTTTAAACAGTTACGTGGGAAGTTCGACTTCTCGTGCCTGTGTAGCAGACGCGAAGTGAGCAAAGTAAATCGGCCAGTTCTTCGCACACTAGTGCGCGAAGTAAATCGTGAAGTTCTTCGCACACTGCTGAGAGCCAATCAAGAAACAGCATTCATATTCAGCCACAGCTCTGCTCTCTTTTCAAATTTCGAGCTACACATTCACTTCAGTGTTCATATTGTTAGTTTGTTAACCCTGGATACCACGCATGTACACTGAGATTCATATATGCCTTCCGTCCGGTATGAAGATAGGCTTCGAAAAGATGATCAATTTCTATATAAATTGTCAACTGGTCGTCGAGCGACCAACATATCGGAATATCCATTCACACCTTCGGAAAATTCAGTTGAATCTAGTAATATTTTAGTTATCTACTGAAACTCACTGAAAGATTACTAAAATATTTCTAGATTTCATTGAATTTGGTGGAGGTGTGAATGGATATTTCGATATGTTGGTCGGTCGACGACCGATTGACGCAAGGTGTAAAAGAGCCTTCAGTGCACATACGTGGAACCAGTGGTAACAAAGTAACAACCTGAACATTGGAGTGAATGTACGATGAAAATTGAAAATATTCTTGACTTATCTTTGTTGACTATTTCGAAGCTATTCGTATTTGGTTTTTTCTTTCATGGGGGGCTTAGCCCCTCAAATCCGACACCGGGAGCTCCGCCCCTAGACCCCGTCCAGCGCTATCCGACTACTAAGAAAAATTGTTGTCGCTTGCGAGTTCCACTTGAAGGGTGAAATTCATCCGTCGACTGATAGGCGGCGCTACATTCGTCCTGTTCCACTAGAGATCCTCTAGGGAGAGTTAAGACACGTGGCACTCGTTTCTGATTCGTTAGGGCCAACCAAAATACAGAAGTCCTTTTCAGCGCGCGATTCTCAAATAGCAACCAATCACAATGTCGCAACTATGAATTGAGGTTAGGTTGTTCTTGCAACTTTCACTACGCGCATCCTCCCTAGAGGATCTCTATTTTCCACAAAAGCATTGAGTCTTATAGGAAAATTAACAATTATTTAAAAATAAGAATGTTCCCGATTAGTTCAGTTCATGATATTAATACTTATCATTCTTTGAAGTGTAATTGATATTTTAAAAATGTTAAATTTATTAAATTCAAAACAAAATTTTTTTTAATGTGGTTTAAAAGTGCTATATATCGCTGTATTCCATCAAATACAGAAATATTTAGCACACGGATTGTAAGATATAGATTATTCTATAGAATACAGTGGTATATAGCACTTTTAAAACATTTTTTTTTTTAATAATTTTTTTTTTTATTTAATAAATTCAACATTTTTCAAATGTCAATTACACATCAAAGAATGGTCAGTATTAACTTCAAGAACTGAACTAATCGGGAACATTCTTATTTTTAATTAATTATTAATTTCCCTATAAAACCCAATGCCTTTGTGGAACAGGACGAATGTAGCGCCGTCTATCGGCCGACGGATGAATTTAACTCGTCAAGTGGAACTCGCAAGTGACCACAGATTCTACAGAAAAAGTTGGAGAGTCTCTTCCGTTAGGAAGATGATAGTTATAAGTAGCCTGATTATAGGTTTTCTCTAATTATCAGTTTGGTTCCTCCGAGTCGAACTATATAAGGTCAACGCTCTCTTTTAAATAAATTATTGGTTCGTTACAAAAGCATCAAACCTATTTACTTAAACTTTTTGGCCTTTTGCCTTTTTAGCCTTTTGCCTTTGATAGGATTTTCCAGGATTTATCCGGTGCAGCAAACATCAACCATTTCTCGTGAGACCAAAAAAGGCGGTCGCAAGACGTGAAGCATAAACAATTTCGCGCATGGTACCTGAATGATAGGTGTAAAGTCATGTGGCTAAAGCAGGGATGGGAGATAACCCAGACCCCAGACCACTCCTAAAAACTTCAAGTTGATTGAGCCGAGGATAACTAAAAACAACTAAAAGCTATTTTATAACTTGTATCTATGATCTAGATTTTAATAGAATAGGATTTATAAGAAGTTTCGCACCAAGTACGTGAATCGACTGGAACGACTATTTAAGATAAAGAAGTATAGGACAGTAAATACGTTCAAAAGAGATATATGCATGCACACTTGTCTAGAGGATCACGGTTACAATTTTGCATAAAATTTTGTATGGAATGTTAAAACAAGTACGTAAATAATTTCAATGGTCAATCACATTTAAATTTTTAGGATATTGGTGGAGTAGCAATTAACTTTTTGAACCCTGTCTCGTTGATAAATATGATATAGAACAATACGCTTAGTTTTTGAGTTCCTAAAAATGACAGGAAAGATAAATGAAACGTTCAATAACGAATAATACCTGGACCTTTGAAATAAATGGTTCTATTCATGTTTTGAGATCTTAAAACATGAATAGAAGGTATGATAAGAAACGTGTGGAGTTAATACAAGTTAATTCCAAGATTCGAAATCACACATGCTTAAACTACATTACAATTTATTGTTCTATTTCGCATTGCAAAGCCAGTGCAGCAACCAACTTGAGATTGTATGCTAAAAGTATCTCGGAAATAGATTTTTCCTCCGTCAGCCCCTATGTTATGTGGACAGAAAATTGGACAAACTTCAAAATTTCTTTAGAATATTTTCTACGTAAAAAACAAAGTTCTAAATTTTCAGTTGCAATAGCTGTGCAACACATTTACAAACAAAAATATAATATCTTACCTTGAATGACAATATTTGTATCACTCATTCCTTACATGTTTATCATTTTTATTCTCTCCACGTCACCAGGACGTCGTCTGTACGAAATCTTTGTTCGCAAGCTGTGTCTTCCCACGGTGTGGCGCCTGAGATTTTATATTGTAGCAAACCTGCTACGGCAATCATTACACCGTTGTCGATGCAAAATCGCTCATCTGTAGCATATAATACTGCATTCCTTTCTTCACACATGATGCGCATCATATCCTGTAATCTTTCATTACATCCAACACCTCCCACTATCAATACTTCTTTAGAACCTAAGTATGCCATTGTTCTTTCTGTAATCATAAACACAAATATGGTAAGGAAATATTCTTTCGATGAAATTAAAACAAAATGATTTTCCAGCATTTCCATATTCCCGGCGCAACAAAAATAAAAGAACATGCGTTTGAGTGCACTTCAGTTGCCCTCGAACATCTCATGATTCGCTGCATGAAGGAATCTACATATCGAGATAAATCTGTTCCGATTTTCGTAAAGGAACTAGTGATACGAAAAGAGTATGAGCACGCCGTACAAGATATGCTTGTGGCAGTGCGAAAGTTGTACCGGGCCACATGTATAAACGCAAACATGCCATATAAAAAGGCTATGGAGTCCAAGCGAACTTTTGTTCAGATTGCTTCGCGGTTTTTTTTAGTCGACGTTCATGTCAGGCCAGATTTCGGATTGAGATCGATCCAACATATCCTACTAGGATTCTACGTCGGAATATACGATACGCGCACGGCGTGCCAGGCACTTTGCGCGTACAAAGATGCATTACGTACGCCAGCACGAGGTGATAGGCACTTAGTGGGGGCGCAATGTGCTAAAGTATGCCATCATGCGTATAAGCATGCAATGTCGAGATCGTGCGACGCACGGCGTGCAGTGACTGTGTTGGCAGCCTTATGCGCGTTCACTTTACGCCGGATTTTTACACGCATTAGGCCCGCACGCATGCGACCAGCACGTCGTGCTAGCGATATGACCATCAACTGAGAGCGCATCTGCCGGCTCAGGTGCATGCAAGCCGTGCCGATTGATCCTCACGCGTAAGTGCATTATGCGCCGCATAATGCACGAATATTGTTATCTGCGTAATAATATATTTAAACTGAAAAATACTCTCGTATAATAAGTTCTATAGACTTTTTTAACTAATAAAAAAAAGTTTATGTAGAAAATATCGATTAAAAGCATATTCTCAAAAATATTTTTAAATAATTTTAGGAAAATCTGGAATCATGGAAAACAAAATTTGAGTAAGTATTCAATAACAATCCTTTTAATAAAGGAAAATGAATCTAATTTTTTTAAAATACTTAAAAACAGTTAATAAAAAACTGAAGTTCGGCAAATTATATTTGCCGAACATCTACAAATTACATTCTTTTACCAGAGAGGTTCCGCAGCCTCGCATCAGTGATGCCAATGTTGGCGCCTTTTGCTACTGCGCTTGTGTTCGGGCCATGCACTGGCTGGCCGTAGTTGGCGCGCAATTCAAAATTGGAATTAAAAACAATTCTTGTAATTTAAATAAATAATTATTTAAAAATGCATAAGAATGTATATAAATTGTACAACTTCTGATTTTAGACTTCTGAAATTAAATGTTTTGTGAAATATAAGTTGTTCTTCGGAAGTCAAAGAAAATAAACTGTTCTCTAAAAACTATATGTGTTATAAATTTTTTTCTTGTCTAAAATCAGAAATTGTACAATTTATATACATTCTCGTGCATTTTTGAATAATTATTGATTTAAGTTACAAGAATTGTTTTTAATTCCAATTTTGAATTGCGCGCCAACTGCGGCCAATCAGTGCGCGGCCCGAACGCAAGCGCAGTAGCAAAAGGCGCCAACATTGGCATCAATGCCTCGCATGAAACTCGTCACACCTTTAAATTTACATGCGCCGTTCCCTTAGTTACCCAACAACAGGTGCAGACTCGTTTGCCGCGGGGCAGGTATTGGTTTAACAAAAAGTTCAATTTCCTTAGAAAACTTTTTCCCGAAAAACGGGACGGTCGCGGTTAGTGCTTGATTGGGTGACCGTTCGTGATTCTCGCTTAAGGTGTTCGCACAAGAAAATCCTTTGCAGTGCGCTGGAGACGTCTCACGGACGTGCCGTCCGCGCACAAACTCATAACGCCAAACAATCGCGTGCAACCTGTTGTGCTGCTGCCTTCCGAGCGGTGACGCACGCAAGTACCTCGCTACTTAAACTAGTTCGCAACGCACTTCAGTAAGTGCTGCCACGGACCGTAGCAGCACGGCAGGTTGCACGCGATTGGTTGGCGTTATGTGTTCGTGCGCGGACGGCACGTTCGTGAGACTTTACCAGCACACTGCAACGGATTTTCTTGTGCGAACACCTTTAGTCGTGTTTTTACTGCATTCAACTACTATCGAGCGGGAGTTTTGGTGCAGAGAATGAATGTGGGAACTCGGTGCTATCGAATGTCTACATCTAAATTCGTCCGTCGGTAACCGACTGCGCTTCTGATGCATATGATGCGAGCGCTTCTAATAAAAATCCGGCTGCAGAATGGTTAGCGACTATCAATCTCTTGCACAAGGGGGGATTTATATACATTTAAAGTAAGGTTAGATTCCCTACACGTAGATATTTAAAAGAGTGTCCGAAACACCAATATCATTTCAAGGGCGCCTTCATATCTCTGTTTGCGGGCGCGCGAGCACGTGTGAAGGAAAGAGATGAGGGATCATTTTTACGCATTATCTTATGTGCTCGCGCTTATGTTCTATTTTGACTTCGGATTTGAAATCAGCGATCCGAAAAAAACCCAAGTAACAAATTTTAGTGAAATCGGTTTAATTTTTTACAATTATGATCCGGCATATTGGATTCGCATTTTGAAGTTTCACATTTTTACTTCGGACTTAAAATCAGCGACCCCAGAATCATTTGAATACTCCGAATGATAAAATTTGCTTTAATACAGATAATACATTCCTTCAAGGATTAAAATAGCAGATTAAAACGCCTTTTTCTCAGAATCCTGAAGTTCTACATTAATTTATAGGCCGGATTTGGAATCAGCATGCAAAAATCTATTTAAAAACTAAGGATTTAACTTCAATTAAAACAAAATTATGCCTCTAGGTCATTCCTATGAAAAGTTCTACAATTTGGAGATGAAATTCAACAAAACCGCCCATAGTGTGACGTCTCAGTTTCAACCCTTCCCCAAGCGAATATCTTCCAGGCTATTCTCTCCATGCGGCCACTAGCCCGCTATTGACGTTTTCCCTTTCGGAAGTCGGAACGGTTACGAATCCCTCATCGTATAAAGATTATGCCGCCTTACGGACTGATCACGGGTCCTCGATGTAATACAGTTAATAGAATAAACTCACACAGTTTAACTCTCAGCCTCGCTTTGTTTTTTCGTAATTAAATTTCCCTTCTTTATTACTTTGCACTTACAACGTTTTCAGTTTAAGCTTTAAACACGGAAAAGATCCTCGACACGAGAGGAGACTACTCTGTGACGGATCCCAACTAAACCGTAACAAGAGTCGCTCCCACCCAGAGAACCATCTCGATGGAAGCCATCGTTTCAGCCCCCTCCCCTAATTTTTAATTATTTGGGCCTGCACCCAGCTATGACCATAAGTTGACCTCAAAACAATATGAATATGTTTTTAAATAACTAATCATAAAAACCTTAAAAATTGTTTTAAAAAAAGGATAAAAAATACCAGCATAAATAAGTGCTGACTGTAGATACTTAGTAAATCAATAATTAAGGTGTAAAGAAATATTTCTGTAATAAGAAATGCAAATTCTGGTGAAGCGATAAAAAAATACTAAGTAAAAAAAACTTCTACACCGGAGACGCTTACACGAAAAAGTTAAAGAAGAACGAAAAGAGTTTCCAACGCAGTTAAAAATTGGTATTGTAAAAACTTTTTACATCATTTTGTCTTTTTCATCGCATTATAATAATTTATATTTTTTTATTACAGAAATATTTCTTTAATGGTCGGTGTTAGGGGTGTGCAAAAGAACTGCTGGTCGGGTCGGTCTCATGGGCGGTCGTACTGAGTCTTACGGGCTCAGTTCGAACGACCGTGAGGTCGACCCGATCCGAAATCCAAAAAGTGATCGCAACATTCCCCTTGCTCAAAAGTGCTTAAAGGTTAAAAAATTGTTTTTCACGCAATATTGGAGAATTATCCAGCTCAATATAAGTCAGTTATGATCACTGATCATTGGCTTTTTGAAATTTTGCACATCCCTATACGAGAGGTTTCTGGTTCGGAAACTGGCTGAGGTAGACTTTTTCTTGTTCACTAAAAAATTAAACAGTTGGATGACAATAGTTTAAGATCTCTATTATTGAAAAATATATTACCTGTAATTTCAATAAGCATTGCAAATAAAGTTTCTTGTAACGAGAAGCACAAGTCTTCCGCGGAAAACTCTTCAGACTTTAACCAATTGGGCAGGCGTTCTTGCACGTAGGTGAGAATTCCAGAAAAGGACACGTCCATGCCTTTTACTACGTACGGCAGCTTTGCAAACTTTTTACCCCTGAAATAAAAAGTTGTTTACAAATACTTGTTTATCGATCAAAACTAGTAATCTGTACACTCTCTATAGCAGGCTTTTAATTTTCACCTTTTGGCAAGCTGTTCTATGTTGTACCCAGGACTTGGGTCATTAGATAATTTCAAAAGTCGAGCAAAGCGATCCAAACAATTTCCAATAGCAATGTCGATTGTCTCTCCAAAAATACAATATCGTCTCTCAGAATAAGCGATAACTTGAGTGTTACCACCAGATACGTAGAGAACAATGGGATTGTCACTCCCGGTTATCAGCCTACCCATTTCAATATGTCCGATGCAGTGATTGACTCCTACGATAGGTTTGTCGTACATTTTGGCAATTGTACGAGCGACTAAGGCCACTGTAGTTAAGGGTGCTCCCATACCTGGTCCCTTTGTATAGCAAATAACGTCCACATCTTTCAGAGTCAGTTTTGCATCAGTGAGTGCTTTTTGGAGAACACTAATAACATGATCACGATGATGCTTCGCTGTTTCACGTGGTAAAAATCCTTTCCAATAGAAGTTAAATAATGTAAGTTTGTTGAAATAGAAGTTAAACTAGTTCTTAAAGATTTCTTAATGTAATTTAGTCTTAAATAGAGAGGTAGTTCTCCATTTATTCATAGGTGAGCAAGAATGTAAGATATCAGTAGCATAATGCGTAAGAACTTTATTCTTACACTCATGAATATACGGGTGATCAATTTGAGCATCACCTTTAATACTGCAAAATTGAAGACCGCGATGCAAGGATAGTACAAAGAATCGTTTGCGCTGTTGTGGAAAGGCTCCTGGCCACTTGCGTATAAACGCAAGTCAATGTCATTTTTTCAACTCATGACGAAAATTGATGCGTGCACTCGCAAATGACGTTTCTAAAAATTTGTTAAATAATATTATACACTTCGTAAAAATTTCTTAAAATATACTCTATTGATTTTTAACATTTTTATCTAGAGGATTATGCATTTTTGAATTTTCACAACTCTTTTATTCCCAGTTCCACCTCAGGCAAAAACTAGGGAAAATTTTTAACAATTTTCGTCACGAGTTGTATTTATGTTTTTTCAGAAATTCCCCTAGGGCTAATTTGGGCTAATTAGCTCTTTAAGGAACCAAGTAATCATATGAAAATGTATAATTACAGGAAGAAAACAATGATAGGGATGATCTACCAAAATAGGATAATTGAAATTAAATAAATAAATAATAGTAATACAGTAAATCAGATTATACTGCCATTATGAGTATAAGGGAGAGCAGGTACGTTTGGTACACTCTGACACCAAGAAATACCGGAGTGCGGTATGTCTTGGACACGAGCATGGTCGTATAAACAGGTCCAGAATCTTCGCAAAGAATGCAAGAAAGACATGATAGAAAAAATATTATAAACTTAATTCGAGTTGCAAAAATAAACTTGTTAACACATTTAACGGTTGAAAGATTGAGTATATTGACAAAAAGTCCAAAAAAAACATTACAGTCTCAGGCGTGCCCGCTCGACAATCGCTCCACGCTCAACACACCACACACCCTTTCCTCTCTCTCCCTTCTACTCTCATACATAGTCACCAGAGGGCACATCAAACGTAATTTTAAATACAAATACTCATGAGAGTTAACTAACCAAATTGATATTAAAATAAAGCTTCTAACAGACATTACAGGAATAAGGTGACGAAAATATTTTTAGTATATACCAAGAGATTAAAAAGATATATTATCAATTTAAAAATATGTCAACAGCAATGACAGGAGGTAAGTGTCAACCATGTAAACAAACCATACAGCCTTCAATTGTGACGCACCCATCTCATTGGTCAAGGCGGCCACTTAGAGAAACAGCATTTGCTTCAAAACGCGTGTAACCCCAACCACTGGAGACTCCGGACCTATTTATACAACCGTGGACACGAGGAAGCTAAGCTTGGGACATTAGACCAAAAGCAAGGAATATAATATTTTTAATAGCTATTAACATTTCAATGTTTAAATATATAAAAATAACATCTAATGATGTATTTCTTTCGTTGATTATGATCAAAAATCGAAAATATTTCAAAATTTATTAAACCTCATATCAATTGGTAATTTTCACATCCAGAAATAAGTTGCTTCGTAATAATTATCTTCAATACATTATTCTATTTACTATTTGACGTATTAAGTATCAAATTGCAGAAGGAAATTAGTGAAATATTGTATTAATATAAAAAACAAAAATCTTTCAATTTAGACAAATTTCTATTTGTAATGTTTTAAATTGTAAATTAATTGATTTTAATTTAATGGATTTTATTTATATTTTTTAAGAACTTTTTTGTAGTGAATTGTAAATAAATTTGTCTTTAGACGAACTATGAAGAGACATAAAACAGTGAAGGTTATATTTTTATTCAATGTTATAATATTGATAATAATATTTGTTATTCCCAAAAAATAGACCAAAAGATAAAAAATTAAGGTAGTTGTCAGACTCTTGCAAAATTTCTTTATCGCGGAATTAGCAGTTCCCTACTGAAAAAGCCTACATAGTGAACTACATGGGAACCTATGTGGAAACCCATATGGGATCCTTTTTTAAATTCCTGTCTCAAATTACGATGTGAGATAGTATGGGAAATATTTTGTGGGTTTCCACATGGGTTCTTATATGAATACCGTTATGGAAACCTATGAATTGATCCTACATGAAATCCCACATGGGATTAGAACTTTTTTTCATGAAATATGTTTTATCTAGATCCTAATTTGAGACAGGAATTCAAAAAAGGATCCCATATGGGCTCCCACATAGGTTCCAATGTAGTTTACTATGTAGTTTACTATGTAGCCTTTTTCAGTAGGGTTGGTTGATGTCGTCCTACACAATTCTGGAATATTCTCACAAGAGAAATTAAAAGCGGAAATAACAGATTTAGGGACTTGGTAATGGAATTTAAAGTTGCACTCTGGCGGCGTTTGAAGAAGTTAACAGGATCAATATTAGAGGGCCAAGACGTAACAAAACTAACTCGCGCCTATCCGTAAAAACGTGCAAGTCTTCAGTCGCGAGTGATTCGCCGCCGTCGAAGCGAACCCAGATAACAAGCGTGCGACGCACAGTACTCGCATGCGTGCGAGGCACGCTGTGCGAGTCATAACGCACGCATGCCGCCATCACCTGTCGCAATGCTGTGATGGGTAGGTAGAGTGCTTACGTAATGCGTCTCATATCGCCCTCACGACGTACTTCACGTATGACTGCGTATGACAGCCTGTCTGCGACGCATGCGTGCGTTCATCCTGTAGATAATAAATAATTCCATAATAATGATCTAATTAGATCTTAGATATTTTTTATTTATCAAAATTGGAATATTACAAATTGTATCATATGTGACCGTCCGCGAGGAAAGGGACCTAATGCGTCGAAGCTGACTTTGACAGGACGGGCGATCGTAGCAGAGCCCACAAGCCAACATTTGAGTAGTGGGGATGCGTCTACGAAAAGCACCCCCTCCACTTACCACTACACTTTTAGGCACCAGCCAGTAGAGCTCACGGACACGTCACGTACAGCTGTAGTGGTAAGTGGTGGGGCTGGCTTTCGTAGGCCTCTGGTTTGGTACGCTTATCAATTGGCGTAAGAAAATGAAAATCTATTTTTTCCGCATTAGGTCCCTTTCTTCGCGGATGGTCACATATGAAGAAAATAATAAAAAAATTTCCAAATTGAAAAGAAAATTTCTTTCTTACTTTTGTTTAGCTGGAAAATTAACTTCGACAAAAAACAAAATGTCGAGGCAAGAAAACGACGAAGTCAATCGGAGTTATGTGGTTAGAAAAAATATTTTGAACTCTGAAAGTTTGCTCCATGAAAATAGGCTGCCTAAAACGCATGAGTGTACTATTTTAATATCTTCGACGTATTTTATTTATTTAAAAACTTAATTTTAAACTTTATTGGGCTATCTAAACAGTTCCAATTAATCAAAAATGTTTATTTTACATTTAAATAATATTTTGAAAATTCCTAATTTGAATTTTAAATGAGTTTTTTTTTAAATCACATTGTTGGTAAAATTATAATTTTGAATTTTAATTTCAAATAGCGCATGAAATACTTTCTATTTTTTATAACTGCAAATTTTAATGTTAAATGCATAAAATTTAGAATTACTGTTTAGAAATTTGTTGAAGTATTTGCAGAAACCCAACTTTAATGTTTAATTGAATTTTCCGAATTTTGAGTACTTATTTTTTGAATACTTTAATACATCTTTAATTTTCTAATGAATTATAATCAATTTTATTATGATGTTAATACTTTCAAGTTGAGATAAGAAGTTTAAAAAGCGCACTCAGTTTTTGAAAACGATATCTTTGAAATGATGATGGCCGTCGCGCGCCCACATAGTCTCCCCGCTCTGTCTTCCGCAGTCTCCCGCCATCAGCCCGCGTTTAACGCTTTGTTTATAGTTTTCCGCGTTTTACTCGTTATTGTTTTCGGATATAATTTTAAAGTGAAGTGTTTTTAGGTGTTTATGCTTATTGGATACGATCGAGTGTAGCATACAGCAGCTTTGATATCAATTGCAGAGTAGGTATCAGTATACAAACATAACCTTATTTTTTCTTATATTATCGTGCCATTATAATATATCGTGCTCACTATCAATGTTATAGAAATATAACATTTTAAATAACTTAGAATAATTCGGACAGTGTATATTTAAATATATAAATAGTATTTTAGGATTCAGGGTACAGTCGCACGATAGTCGCATTTCACACACACGCATGCAACCATCACCCGTGCGAGCGATATGCGTCTCATATGAGGACGCATCTGTCATCCGTGCTGAAAGCACGCGTGCGGATTATTCCGCATGCGTGCGTGCACTGTGAGTCGCATATGCGTTTCACATTGTCATCTGGGCGAAGTTTATAAAAGTACGGTCCTCGAGACAAAATCAGCCAGTTCCCCCGGGCTTTCGCCGATACCACTGCCCAGAAGTGGCGACTTAACCGCAAGTACGCGATACCCCCATCCCCTCCCTCCTCGACGTTACCAGTAGCCACAAACGTTTCTTAACCTCTGAAAATACCCAATTAGAACAGGGGTATGACACGATTATTATGATTATAGTTCCCAATTAGGCTCAGCGAGGAAAAAGAGAAACTGCGGCGCTGTTAGAATTTCGCCCAAATATCGTGTTTAAATTTAAATATAATATCATAATTAATTATCTTTTTGAATTATATTTACGTTTATAAAACGTTAAAGGGACATAAACGTCTGTTTTTGTAATTACAACTTGAATAGCTACTCATCGTCTAAGTTAAGTTGTAACGGGCTAACCCTGCTGGTCCTGTAAACGTCAAAGAAAAGTTGATGAGAATTATCTTAAGCGGAAAAACGAGGTTGACGGGAAATGGAATCCCGCAAAGCTGGAAATCAAGTCCTGCGGCCGGACAAGCAGCGCTTGTAGTAAGCACCTGGCGTTTGTTAGACGTCAATTTTATAAGAGGGAAGAAACCTGCTGAAAAACATGCAAAAATGGCATGCAGTGGGTGATAAACAGAGGTCCACGGTGCTCGATTGCCCACCATCTCGTTGTGTTTCGTTCCGCCATTTTTCGATGAATCACGAAAATCGTGCGTGTGATTGGATAATAGGTGCCCGCAATCCGCATGCTTGGCGAACCTAATCTATGTATAAGTATACGAAAACAGTTACAAAATTTATCACCTGCTTTTCCGTAATTCGGAAACAGGGCACCTCTGCTTATCACGTTCAATTTAAGTTTAATTAGCCATATTAATTTCAATTTCAATTATCTACCAATCATCTGGATAGAGTATGCGTATGTGACTTGTACTCGAACTTGAACAGTCTTTTGGACCACAAAAGTGTGCACGAGTATCAAAGAAAATTCTGATGAGAAAATTCCTTCGAAATTTATCGCGACATCAGACTACAGAGAGACAGACAGACATATTCGTAAAAACCGTGTTTTTTACTCAGGATGTCCCAAAACGTCGAAAATTGATGAGAACTGACTAGCTTAAAATTCACATGAATCTAATACCTTCCATCATAAATTATGAGACCGTAATAACTCTTATCAGACGTTTCGATCCAAAATACAAAAATAGTGTGCCTCATGAAATCCCTTTCTTTTTGTATTTACTAAACCCTTGAACCGAAATTTTCTTACTCTGGTAAGAAAATGATCTCTTATTTTTTTCGTTTAGAAAACTATGTTTAAAGGTCGCTACTTAGGGTTTTGCGTCGAAAATAAGACTCCTTAACTTTTTTAAATTTTCATTTCTATAACTGTAATTATCCAATCTTTTGCAATGCAGGAAGACCTTTATGAAGGTTCTATATTACTTAAAAATGTAATTTGTTTTGAAAAAATGTTTAGCATGGGAAAAAAATGTTACGCAGAACTTGTCCTGCAATTGCAAATGCGCTATCCCGATAATCATTGACATTTTACGAGAAACTTATTTTGCAACAGAAAAAATCAAAATCGATCAATATTTAGAACCCGCGATTGATACACTGAAAAAGGTAGTAATCCGCAAGGTTAATATATATATATTTTTTAATTCGATCAACTTTGTGCAGTAACACTTTTCTAGTAACCCGGTAAGAAGGCTTGCATAGAATAAGATTAAAAATTTCTGATTCTAACGTAAAATGAGAGATAATTCTATTACTTTAATACCTGATTTTCCCTTTAGGCTTCAGTGCACAAAAATAGAATAGGTTATCTCAAAAATGTAATTTCCGGCTATTCATATAGCGTTAATTACATCTCTCTCGTATTCCGTAAAACAAGATAGATTTGAAGTGTATTTAATTCACTCTAATTCCTTCAAGAAATGTGTGCATAAAATTGTTTGAATTATCCATTTTGGAATATAAGTTAGGAAGGGTCTATTTAAATGAATTCAAGTTTAAACTTCGGAGAGATCGTGTGATTTGAATTCAAAAAATTTACATTGGATTTATATGTAATGTATTATCCTCAATTTCAATATAATGAACTGAATTGAGTATAATACATTTTGTGATACCTAAATTCCAAATATAATTTATGTGGTTTTAAAAAATTAGTTATCTTAAATAATTAAAAAATTTGAATTCAAGGTAGATGAAATAAATTTTAATATGACTTGAATACTTGTACATGGATATTAATAGTAAATAATTTACTAATTGTGAATAAATTGTATGTAAATTCGATTGATTCAAGTCAGTATTAGAGATAGCCAGAAAATTATATTTTTCAAAGTGTATTGACAGGAATAGCAGTTGCTTCTTTCTAATACTGTTTCTGATATAAGACAGGGGTCTCCAAACGTAGATCCTGTACCCTTTACAAAAAAAGGGTCCTCCATGTTCAAATTTCAGAACTGAGCCCTTCCAACAGGGATTTTTTTCCGAAAGGTCATACATTTTCTCTCAGTTTCCCTTCGAAAAAAAATGGTAGATCTTGAAAAAGGTCCCGCGATCCTGGGTCACGCTGCACCTGTGGATTGTGGAGACCCCTGATATAAGACAACGAAGGGAAAATCAGGTATTCACAGATATTGCATTTTTAAATCCTGTTCTATTCAAGCCTTCTTACCGGGAAACCAAAAGCCGCCACTCCATACGTGAAAGTAATATTTTCATTACATTTGAAAAAATTATCTTATTTTGGGAAATTTTACGTGCAATGCACAAGTTCTAAATATTAACCGATTTTGATTTTTCTGTTTGCAAAATAATCTTCAAAAATGTCACCTTTACCGAGTAAATAGCGCATTTACACTTCGAAACGTCGTGTAAAATAAATCACCCTAGTACTACGCGCTCAAGCGACGCAGATCGGTACTGTGTATGTGCCAAAACGCTAACTCACAAATACCCCGTCAACCCGCATTCAACTTAAAACCCTAAGAACACTTTGTCAATATAAGATCGAACGAAATAGAAACCTTCTTTAGTTCTAATAGAAAAAATTTGATGAATAGTACCTACTAATCTTAAAATATATAGTTTTCATTGAAACGTAAGTTTTACACACATGTAACACCACAGTGCATTATGCGCTACTTATCCTACGAGTCATCTGCTATGTGAATATAGGCACAAAATGATCCTTACGGTAAGTGGCGTGTAATGCACTATTGCAGAGGGCGCTTCAACTGTGCACTCTCATCTATAAGGTGGTGTTAGCAGTTTTTATGTTATGACAAATATTATATTTATTTTGTAACTTGAAAATTGTGAATGTGTGAGGGGGAACTGCCCTAATAGCATGAACCGTTCCAGAAACGTCCCGCGGGCACCTTGGGAACGTTCCAGCCACGTAACAATCGATGTCAGTATATAATATGGATATCATATTATAACGTAGTATATGGGGCATAATTTCTTAAGTGTACCCACCCCAAAATAGAAAGTTGTCTGATCAGGCCAAAAATTTGGCCAGCTATAGTTCTATTGGCTGGCACTTCTCACACCAAAAATAATTTAATTTCGACAAATATTTCTTGCAGTGGAGGGGGTCGAATTTTTGGGTTTTGGATGGGAAATCTTATTTTCAAACATTTCTAACTTTTTTCCTGATGCGTCAAACGAAATTTCAAGCAAAATGTTTCCATCATTTTTAGCCATCATTTTTGAAAATCAAAAATAAATTTGACTGTTTTCCGAATTTCGACACTTTGTATTTATTTTTTAAATAGTTTAGAAAGAAAGTTGAGGTTTTTTCCTATAGGACCCCTAATTTTCAGAATAGCATTTTAATTAAGTCTTTGAGTAATCGAACGATGCATGCGATGGGGGTTTAATTTTTGGGCAAATATCGCGGAACTCCCACCCTACCATGGTATCTGGTTACTTAGCATTCGATTACTCAAAGACTAATTAAAATGCCATTCTGGAAATTGGGAGCCCTATAGGACAAAATCTCAGCTTTCTTTCTCGAATACTTTTAAAAATATAGAAAGTTTCGGAATTTAAAAAAGTCCAATTTAGTTTTGATTTTCAAAAATACGGGTGAAAGGCTTCCGTTCCCGGCATGAAGGTGTTTGGTAGCGGTGATTGTGTGTTGATAAATTTGGTAAATTACAGTGAGGTTTGAGGTGAGTTAATGGCCAGAGTGTGAAGGAAGGGTTTTTGAGTGAAAGTTTGAATGTTCAAAATAATAGAAGTGTAGAAGTGAGTGATATTTTGAGCGTTTGAGTCTCTTTTGGGTAGCCGGAGAGTTCATTTTGTGTAACGTGTGGAGCAAGGTGTGGAGACTGGTGCAGCCCAGTAGCAGCGCCACGACAGGATAGGTAGATAAAAGGGAGATTTTGCATATCGTTCCGTAGCATACGGTAAACGCTAAACGATACGCTAACGAACGTCGGATAGCGGAAAACATTAACGCTAAGCTCGTAGAGCATGCGCAGAAACGTCATCACGTGACTTTAGCGTTTACCGTATGCTACGGAACGATATGCAAAATCTCCCTAAAAGCACGGAAGAAGATACGGTAGCAGGGTGAGGTAGTAGAGTGGCGACAAAAGTTACGCAAGTTACGTAGGGCGATATGCGAGGATAATTCAAATCAGTTTGATGGATAGCGGGAACTCTGACGAGGAAGTGTTCTGTACGCCGAAGCGTGAGGAAAAAAGGGGAAAGTATAGAAAAACAGTAGAAAGGGAGAGATTAAGGGCGGAGAGTTTTGGTTCAATAGAGAGGTTCCTGAATAGGAAGAGGGACAGGGCGGAAAGAGGAAGTGGTGAGGAAAAAGACCCAAATTAGGCAGGGGAGAAAGACAAGGGGAAAGATGAAGACGAAGTTGAACAGAGAGGGCCAACAGAAGAAGAAAATCTACAGTTAGATGACATGCGTAAAATGATGATAGAAGTAATGGGGATATATGAAGAAAAGCAGAAAAAATGGAGAGAGGAAATAAAGAAAGTGAGCGGGAAACGGACGAACTTAGGAAAGAAATGAGGAAATGGGAAGTCAGGTAAAAGTTAGAGGAAAGGATGCAAACGTTGGAGCAAAGACTAGAAAAGCAGGAAGAGCATAATAAAAAGGTAGAGGAGTTGGAAGGTAGAATACAAAAAATGAGTCGGGAAACGCTCAAGCCTCGGTTTGGTAAAATTGTGCATAATAGAGGCAAATACGGGGCCCAAAAATGCGACAAAACCTCTTCCGCTAGACTTGCGTAGCGATCGTTTAGAAAATGAAGAAAATGAAGTAGTAAAGAATTTAGATAAGTGTCCAGTACTGCAAATGAGCGTACAAAATGTAAACACTAGGGCATTAATTGACACGGGCAGCGAAGTCACGTGCATTTCAGAATCATTCTTTGAGAATAATAGAGAAAAATTCAAAAAATGTGAGTTGTTACCAATAGTAGGCACGTGTATTGTAGGGGCCACTGGGGGAAGACCAGTAAGATTAAAAAATCAAGTATATGCGAATTTTAAAATGAGCAATCGGGAAGGGGCATACGTTTTCTTAGTAGTACCTAAACTAAATAAAGAATGTATAATAGGAGTTGACTTGTTAAAAAGATTAAGAAGTAAAATAGACTTCGATGAGAATACGATAGAATTGAAAGATGAAAATAAAACAATTAAAATAAAATTATGGGAAGAAAACCCAAAACGAATAGGAATAATGTTTGATCAAGAAGACTCTCAAAAAGAAAAACATTTAGAATGTTTAGAAAAATACTTTGTAGAAAAAAAACCCTATCCGAATATTGTGAAAGAAATTAATAATACTGAAAATTGCGACAATGCTCAATTTAAATTCGATATAACTGATAATGAAATCTAAGAAAAAATCGGCCAATGCACAGTACTGGACATAGATGAAAAGGAGAGGTTCTACAAGCTGATTCAGCGCTATAAAAACGTATTGTCAAAGAAACCAGGTCGAACTTTTGTATACAAACGCGAATTAGAAATAAGCGATAAAAGATTATTCTTAGTGAGAACGTATGCGGTACTGATGTATTTAAGACGCTTTCTGGATTTATATTCTCAAAAATTATCCTCCTGCGATGAATTAAAAGTAGGTGAAATGTCTGTCGCCAGTACTCTTAGGCGCGAATCGACAGATGACGGCAGCGTTGAAATTGTCATTTTAAAGAAAAAGGATGAGGACAAAAACTCGGTTCTTCAGCTCGAAGCAGTGAATATTGAAGCATTAATTCCATCTGTTATTCAAGATGAATCACAAATGCGTATGTCTAAAAGAAATAAAAATAGAATAGATGGCTCTAGGAAGCATATTTCCAAAAATCCTAATGTTAATACATCCACACTCGAAGGAAACTCGACTGCAATTCTGGACACCATAGATGTCATCAACGAAATTGAAAAACTCTACTCGATGCAAGAATCGAAGAGCAAATTAATAATATATATATAAAATTGGGAAATTCACCTTCTAAGCCTAGGAAGCCCGAAATTATAACCCATGAATTAAGTGAAGCTAAGTGCCATTGCATCATAGTATTATTATTATATTATTGCTACATCATGTTTTTAAGTGGAACGAATATTATCAATGGAAACAAAATAGGGCCATTTATGCTTCCAAACACATACATACAAACAAAAAATGCGCAGCCTATCCATCAATGGAATAATGAATCTTCACAGGGAGACATTGAAAATTATACGTGGAGTGAAAATCAAAGATTGATTTGGAAAAAGTGGCTGAAACTTCCCGCTAAGCCACCCTACAATCCACTAATCCAAGTGAAAATGGGGGGAAAGCACCCAGGACGACCACCGGACATTCTTCACAACAAGGAACGGCCCAAGATATAAAGAACAGATGAGTTCTGTCCTTACTATGGATATTTGACCAGGAAACATAATCATCGGGATTCGAATTTAAAAGGAAAACGAAAGACATTACCACACTCAAGATCTAATTAATTATTGTAAGAGAAGAAGATGGGAATAGTCTCAAATATAATATGGTACCCTTTTAAACATGGTCATAAGTTAAGCATAGGTTAGAGAAATGTTCAAAAATGTAACACTACGAGTGTTTTTACATATAGTTAGGAATAGGAATTTAAAGAAAAAGATTGATAATAGATGAGGTACAATGTAAAAACTAGAGGTAGTTGAAATAAAATAACTCCGCAGGTTTTCAAAGGAAAACATGCGAATAGAAGTTTAAGGAAAGAGAGATCAGTTGTTAATTAGATAAGAAATAGAAAATAGAAGCATATCCAAGAAATGAACTGAAGCGAAATTGAATATAAAATAGAGAAAAGAGTAAAATTAGGTAATTAGTGAACAACTACAAGGCCAAAAATGAGCCAAAAAGTTCAAAATAGGGTCAAAAATAAGCGAGACCAAAAATAAATCGAAGTTCAGTTAGTTACAATTATCAGAAAATATGAAAGGCAAAATGAGCCAAACAGTTTATAATAGGAATCAAGATCAGCAAGACAAAAATAAGTCAAAATTAAGTTAGTTACGATTAGAAAAATACGCAAGGCAAAATGAGCCAGAAAATTGTTAAAAATTGTTAATATAGGAAGGGCAAAATGAGCCAAATAGATATAAACAAAAGAAAAAGAAAAACCAAGAAATGAAAAAACAGTTAAACAGATACAAATAGAACCAAAAAGAGACACTAGATTAAGAAACCAAACCTGTTGTTAGAAAATCAGGAGATTAAAATTGTAAGTAGAGAATAAGCGTATATAGGCTAAGCCCGTGCGAAACCGCCGACAAAATAAATAAGGAACATAATCATAAGAACGGAACCACTAATGCGAAATTAGACAAGGAAACCCTAAGTAGAAAAAGAAAACAAAAACAGCAGCAAGCTGACCAAGAGAAAATGAATTGCAAATCGGTTATTGGTGAGCATCTGAACCAACGAAACATTAAGACGAATATGAAAAATAATATAAAACAAAACTAAAAGTTAAATAAACGAAATATAAAGTAGAAACAAATCTTATTAAAATTCTTTTAAACACATTTGTTTGGGGGGGGGGGGGGGGCCATGGGGACCCGCGCTCACGAGGAAAATTTTTTTTCGATTCAACGTACAAAATAGTTACGCCTACAGACAACACTCGGTTGCACTATCACAATATCAGAATCAATTCTCTGCAATTCATATTTACAATAGTCTACGCGCTAAGGGAAATTAGCAAATATTTAAAAAATTAAAAAATTTCCTAATTTGGGGGGGCATTGAGACGGTTCAACTCGTCACCGCACCAGCTGATAAAAGGAAACAAATATATGTCAGCTGACTAGCGGGAAAACCGACAAAGTCTCGCCATCAGCTGTGAGCGATAATAAGAAAAGGGACAGAGATAAGAAATTGCGAGACAGGAACACGAAATTCACATGAAGCGATATAGGTCAGTAAGGCAAGCGGGCAATCGATAAACGCGCGCGCAACCAGACCCCCAAGAGTAGGGAGAAAAGCGGGACCGAGCATACAGGGGATCGCTCGATCGATGAGACGCGAAGGCAACGACACTTGCGATTCTACCGAGTTGGAGAACGGAGTTCTCCGAAATCTACCCAGATTAGCTGGGAACGCACCAACTCGACGCTTGCGAATGCGACCACCGAACTGCAATCTCACCTAGGGAGGATTATACAGGAGAGTGAAGCAAGGTTTTTTTATTATTATAAATTATAATTCTTATTTGCTCATATTGGTTCTCTAAGCAAAAAAAAACTTTAAATTCTGACTTACCCAACTTCAAATTGGCGTCAGTTCACTTACAACGTGCCTGAGCAAAGCTCTTCTATCAATCGGGATCAGGCCCGGAAATTGAAGATCAATGCTCCTTAGGGCAGGAAGTAAGTGAATGGGGCTCCATTCTGGAGTTGAGTACGATCAACTTTGCCGATTTTATCGATAAGATTTGACACCTGGCAATCATGGCGGACTTCTCAACCAGGCTAAGACTTGGAAACTAGGCCGCCTGATGCCCGAAGTGTCCGATTATAACTAAATAAAATCGGTATAAAATTATCAACCAAGTCAAAATTTAACTAGATCTTTAAAAGTAAATTAACATTTCCGTGAGTCCTAAACTCACGTTGACTTCTGAAATTAAAATTAAAAGCTAGGCAAATTAAGCTGAATTTTAATCTCAACATTGCACCTGGATGAATTAAAATGATGCTTAATTTATAAAATTGAAAGAGAACAGAGCGATATTAAAAGTCAAAAAGAAATCTCCTGGATAATCAAGGGCGCAAACAGCTTAGAGATTTAGGCTTACAGGTCATCTCGTGAATTCGCTGAAGAAAAATAAAAGAATTAATCAAGAAAACTCAACGGGCTAACGTACGCAATTCCTGTTCGCGCTTAAGTGAACCCACCGCTCAACGAAATTTTAATAAAATATTGGCAAATTTATGGATGGCAGTCATGGACATTAATGGGGTCACGTTGAATCACATTGAATCCTTGGCATTTGTAGAAATCAGGTCTCAAGAAAATTTCATCTCTCAACAATTTTTGGCTGCAAATTACTTCCGGTTTGAAAGCTTGCGCATCCTAGAAAGTATCATCACTCGTACAGATGAGAATAACAACCTTATTCTACTTCCTAGGGTTTCCTTAAGGGTGATTTACCAAAATAGGGTGGTAAGGGCTACTTTTAACGTCCTCCCAACGCACAATCCAGTCTGTGTCATTGGACTTGAGTTGTTGAACAGGCTCCATTAAAAGCAATTTAAGCTACCACTTTTATGAATTCACAATTATTGATGAAAGATGTTTAAACTGCGACAGACATATTCAAGATTAATACAAATTAAATTCTTCAGGGAATAATTTACCTTGCGGGATGCACAAGTGGAAATTGGTAGAGAGGGATATGCAGTTTTAAAGGTTACTCAGTTAAATCGAATCGAATTAATTTAAATGCATTTTTCCGTCCGATCCCTGCGAACCATCAATTGACCAATGTTACAATACATTCAGATCACTTGCCCATAATAGTGACATTACAGGGAGAGAAAAGTAATAACAATATGGATAAAAAGGAAGCGAAGGTAAAAAGAGCAGGAAAGGGGGATACCACGCTGAAAACACCAGTTCTCGTAAGATCACTGAAGTTAAGCATTGTTGGGCGCGGTTAGTACTTGGATGGGTGACCGTTCAGGAATACTGCGTACTGTTGGCCCGTCGTGGGTGTGGTCGGCCCACATTGGTAGTAAATATCCACCTAGAAACACTACCCGAATCGGGTAGTGAGGCAATGAACTTTCGAGTTCGAACTGCTAATCAATGTATGTATGTATATTGAAATGGTAGAATGGAAAAAATATTTGATGGATTTGCTAGGAGGAGTAGAGAGAAAAGTTAGGAAAGGAGGAAAATATGGCAGGGATACAGATGAGGAGGACATTACAAGGGAAGAAATAGTCAAGGTATTAGAGATAATGAAAGATGAAAAGGCACCTGGTACAGATGAGATTCCAAATGAAGTCTGGAAATATGGGGGACAGAATTGAAGGAATGGACATTGATAATGTGCAATAGAGTATGGAGAGGAGAGGGGTGACCAGATTTATTGAAGGAAAGAGTAGTAGTACCCACAGTGAAGAAAGGCAAAGGGAAGGAGGTTAAAGATTATAAAGATTATAGAGGAGTGACACTAATGCCAACATTGTATAAAGTATATGTGACTGGTTTATCGGAGAGGTTAAAAAAAGAAGTTAAGCAAAAAAAGATAGAGCCACCGAATCAGATAGGGTTTCGAAAAGGGATGGGGTGATGGATAACATATATGTTCTGAACTATTTAGTAAATAAGAGGATTAAACGGGAGATAGGGGAAAAGATAAAAATGTTCGTGGACTTAAAGGCGGCGTTTGACTCATTAGACCGAGGCGAGATAGAAAAAGTTATGGTGAAAAAGGGGATACAAGAGGGATTAATAAAGAGACTATCGGACATTTTTAGACACAAAAATCAGGGTAAGGTAAGGATGTCCTCTGAGCCCACTTTTATTTAATATATTAATATCAGACTTGGAAGAAGAACTGAAGAGAAAAGGATGAAAAGTTAGGATAGGGAACAAAAAGATATATACATTGGCATACGCGGACGATATCGTATTGATAGCAGAGGACGAAGAAAGGATGGCGGGCTTAATTACCGGATGAAAGAAATACTTAGATGGGAAAAAGTTGCAAACAAATGGAGATCATAGAGCTCATATAATATAAAGGATAAAAAAGCGGCAGGAGTAATGAAACAGATATAGGAAATAGGAAAAAGAAGGTTAAAAAAAATTGGAGAAGAATGTTGTTATTTGATACGCTGGTATGGTCAGTATTAGGTTATGGAACAGAGATATGGGAATGGAAAGAAAGGAAAGAGACTGAGAGCTTACAAGAAAGGAATATAAGGTGGAGGCTAGGGGTAGACTGGAGCATACCAAAATATATGGTGAGAGAAGAAGCGCAAATGGATAAATTAGGTACTAGAGCAGGAAAGAGGGCATGAAAATTTGAGACGAAGCTAAGGGAGAGAAAGGGAGGGGAGTTAGCAAGAAAGTGTTTGATGAAGGTAGAGGATAGGAGAGGGAGGGCGATAGAATTAACGATATGGGAAGAAGAAACGAGGGAATTTTTTAATGCTAGATATATAGAAGACGGGACTGGAGTAAACTATGAAGAATTGGACAAAAGGGAGAGAGAATTAAAAGAAAGATGGGGGATGATTGAGGAATCAAAATATAATAACTGGTATAAGATGATAAAAAAGAAAGGAGTACCAAAGTATTTGAAAAAGGGATGGAGAGAGAAGGTAGACCAGAATAGCAAGATTTAGATTGGGCAACGAGGTAAGGGAAGGGCTGTATTGGGAAAAGATTGAGAACAGAAAGTGCAGAATCTGCGAATGGGTAGAGGAAACGTGGGAGCATGTAAGGGAAGGATGTAGGAGAGGAATGGAAGATAAAGGAAGCTGGCAAGAGAATGTGGTAAAGATACTAGGGGAGGGTGGATCGAGGGAAGAGTGGATGAAAGAGTTGGAGGGGGCTATAGGAGCGAATGAGAAAGAATTAGAAGCGTAAAGATTTTTAAGTAAGTAAGTATACCATTAAGCCATTTCCCTTTCAGGGTAGGCGTGACACTACCCGATTCGGGTAGTGTTTCTAGGTGGATAGTTTCTTTTAGTAAATAACTACAAGTGTGGGCTCACCACACCCACGATGTGCCAACAGCACGCAGTATTCTCGAATGGTCACCCATCAAAGTACTAACCGCGCCCAACGCTGCTTAACTTCAGTGATCTGACGAGAACTGGTTTTTTCAGCGTGGTATGGCCGTTGACATAAGTAATGGTTATACCATAGCATAAGTAGATCAAGATGCAGTTGCGTTCTCGCTCTCTCTCGCTTGAACTCTCGCTTTCGATCGCTGGCTCACTCGTTCGCTAACACGTCCGAAATTGCGCTATCGCAAAAAATAGAAATAAGAATCTAGATATAAGATTTTATGTAAATAGCTGTGAATAACTGTAAATAGTAAGGATTAGATAATATAAAGTTTGTAGGCGTAAGTATTGTATGAAACGAAGGTCATGCAAACCCTTAGGGGACACATTATGATTAAAGAAGAAATACGGGTGAAAATTTAATTTTTTCCAAAAACTGTTATAACCATCTGAAAACTGGTACAAAAGTCTATCGAAAACATTCAGGGTGAAGTTTTGTTTGACCCATCAGGAAAATAGTTACAAACGTTTGAAAATAAGGCTTTGCATCACAAGCCTAAAAATTGCACCCCCATCACATGCATCGTTTCATTACTCGAAGACGAATTAATTTGCCACTCTGAAAATTGGAGATCTTATAGGAAAACATCTGATTTCCTTCTAAACTATTTTCAAACAAATATTTTTGTATTTTTAAAAATTATGGTGAAATTATAATTTCTTTCAAAAATTTGTTTGATCTTCTGAAGAATGGTAAAAAAACCTATCGAAAATATTTTATATAAAATTTTGTTTCACGCATCAGGAAAAAAGAGATAAATGTTTCAAAATAAGGCATTCCATCAAAAACCCCAAAATCTACGCCCTTCATTAGGTAAGTCCTCTTCAGGTACCAGTGGGGCGTTCCTGGAAAGTTCCGGACTATTAGAGTGGTTTACCTCTTCTATAGACCTTTTCATCTTGAATATCGAAAAACTTCACGCGTGGGGAATTTAAGATGCATAAGCTCTACTTTTCTAGTAACTTTAACATGCATCTGTTCTACTATTCTAGTATCCCTAAGGTTCGAATTATTCCAAATGAAAAGGTCCATTGAACGCGTGAACTTAATTACTCTTTACGGTGGGGAATTAATTTTCCTTGCCCAAGAAGAAGGCAAGTTCGGACCTGGCCATCGTGAAGAGGCCCAAGAACTCCTGCGGTTAGAGACGACACGGAAGCCACAACGAGAGCAAACCTGATGTATAAGAGTTCGTAGTTAGTAGAACGTGAACTACCATTTCGAGGGCTGAATGTTATCAGGTTATGGTGACCTATACGGTCTCTCAAGGATACCTGTCGACCTCTCAGAGTGAAATTGTCTTATCTCTACAAACAGAACTCTGTAGAGGTTGAACAAATATCTCCCAAACTGCTCTTGGGATCAAAATGAGTTCAACCAAAAACAAAACACCCATGGGGAGTCGGCGACGACCCCCGTGACAAAAGCATCTTCGCCTGTGAAGACGGAAATTACCGATGGAGCCTCCCAGCTAACCTGTTACCATCCTGAAAGGTTCCTGAATGATCACATGTTATCAGAGGAATTGTTACTTGTATCTCAGTCTCCTAGCAGGTAACGGCATAATCGCCGTAGTTTACTAGGGAGGCTTGTTTGCAACCGTTCCCTGTCAGACTAGTAACATGGCGGTAACAGCCGGCAGCGATCTTCATTTATACATATACATTTTGGGTCTAACCTCTATAATGTAATTTCTTTTTCGTAAGGTTTCAGCTGATAAATATCTGTTTTTTTATAAAAGCTTTGTTCACATATTATCTCCCTTTTCTGGAACTTATTTATCGTTTAATTATGTTCCTTTCCAACATTTTTGCAAAAATATTCATAATTATAATTCCGAAACGATGTATATTTTGAGGTTAAGCTGTCATTGCACGTTGCGTTTCCAAACATCACTTTGTTACAAGCATGTGATTACAATGGCGGGATAATGTTACCTGCTTCGCTTGTAATTTGTTACTACTTTGAGTGGGAAATATATTGTCACTGGGTGACCAGCATGGAAGTCACCAGTGACTGGTTTTTTTAATCTTGTTACAATTATGTGACTATTCGGACTAGTAACTGTGTTAGCTGGGCTTTGAGTATGCTTTGGAATCTCTAAGTGGGGAACCGTCTGGGAATAATTCTGGCGTAACGGGAGGTAGGGACTTATGGGGACCTACGTGCGATGATGATACCAGGGGGGGAGGTCAAACCAAACGGTTAAACCACGCCAATCTACATTGTCGGGAGCTGCTAGAAAGAGGTTGAGACGCCAAGTGTTAAATCAATCGGACGCAACAACCAGCCAAATTGGGACTCCAAAGAGGCTCCATTCTGATAGCAGCACACCGAATGAAATCAGGGAACTGGAGAAGATCGGCTGGGAGATCCAACAGTTTCTTATATCCAGGCCCTTCAAAGTCACTTGAAAGTGGCCATAGTCGCACAGGGGTTCCTAATAACCAAACTCGATGACAAACAGGTCAAGGCAATTGAAGCGGCATTACAGACCGAGTGTCCCGATCTTGGCTCATTGAAGCTGTTGGCGGATTACAACCTTGGGCGGGAGCTAAGATCAAAGTAATCGATAGCAAAGACCTCCCAAGGCCAGTAAAGGTGCTGGCTTGGATTCTTTTTGTATCCGTAGAACCAACAGCAGTACTTAAAAGGATAGCAATCCAAAGTCCGACCATGAAAACGGGAGAATGGAAGGTTATCGATGTCAAGGCGCGTAGTCAAGCTAACCAACTTGTAATAACTGCAGAGCCAGGAGTAGGCGAGAGTTCCATGAAAATCGACTGCAGGCCTCACTATGGGTTGGAGAATACAAATACGAGTATGAAAATCCTCTCAAAAACCAAATTGACACCCGAAGACAGAGATCCGGATTTGTTTTTCGAAGAGGAGGAGGAGACAGCTGAAAGTTAAAATGGACACTAGATGTCCCCCTTCTTTTATCCAGATAAACCTTCACCGAGCTAAAGGAGCGTCCGCTATCTGAAGCAGACGTTTGACAGTGGAACAAACGGCTTTTGCCTTAATACAAGAACTTTGGACTTACAATGCGAAAATTAGGGGCTTAAGTAACAAGGGCGGATCAGTCATTTAGGACAGTTCCACAGATACACCTAGGGCACCACTTTATGTCAGAGGCGATGTTAAATTTATTGGATTACCAAGGTCCTTTTCTAGAGATTTGGTGGCAATGAAGATCGAGCACTATTTAAGAGGCAGGCACCAACCTACAGGGATTTGCTCAGCGTACCCACCATTGAACTCCAAGGAACCACCACTATCTGAGAAATGGAGATTTTACAGATTAAATATATTATTTACACTGCCGCCGGAAATTGTCGGTACGACTAATGCGAGTACTGTTAAAAATCACTGCTGACTTTGAAAAGTTATTATTCGTTCAAAAAAGAAGCGAGAAACTTTTTTTAACTGAGAGCGGTGATCGCCGACTGAAACTCAGCACAGATACGCTTGGACACTTTCAATCATATCTCGGGAACCCGTAAAGATGTTTTCAGTTTTATTTGCTTAAATTAAAGAAAAGATTTCAAAGACTGTGTGGTGTACCTTTATGGTATTTATTTTGTATGCATTAATTTTGTTCCTACTTTTTACCTGCTTGTCAAAAATTAAAGCTAATATTTTTATGGCAAAGTGTGGATGTCTATAAACGCTACGACCAACAGATTCTGAATTTTGTACTTGCAGCAAGAGGAATCTTCACTGGTCCCAAACCAGTTGTAGGCGTTTCCAGTAGGTTAGTCCCTGAAGAAATCAACAGTTGGCTGACCAAGGTACGTCAGAAGGAGTGAAGAGTGGCCATTGGTTGCAGACAGATAAAAAGACTCATGGGTTTAAATTTAAACCCTAATCGACCTAAGGAAATACTCAAGCTCAGTAAGAACGAAGTCAAGGTCCCAACAGAAATTTTTATAGGACATGGAAACCTCGTCTATCACAGACATAAGATTGGGCTCGCATATAGCCCCCTCTGTCGCCTGTGTGAAAAGAATGATGAGACAGCTATTTATATCCTTTGTCACTGCTCCGCGATTGCGGGGAAGCGTGTGGTACGCACGGGCAGTAACTGCAATCAGTGAGTTATCGGTGTGTCACTTTTCCAGGTGTATCTTTACAAAGTGGAGAAAGTCAAGAGTACAAACTGCAGATACTGCGGACCGGTTACGGATGATGCCTTTCACACATTCTTTGAGTGCGAGAGGTAGGTAGAGAATAGAGATGGACTGAGGGCAACAATAGAACGATTCTCTTCAGAAAATTTTATAGAGAAGATGCTAGAATCAGAGGAATTCTGGAATAGTAAATGTACGTTTGTCTAGTACGTATTACGACAAAAGAAGATAGAAGGAAAAAATCTTCCAGAAGCAGACACAATATCTAAGGATTAAAAACCAAGCGGATGTCAGGAAAATGACAACCAAAACCAACCATGCTCAGCCATGACGTCGAAGGCCGACGAGCCCGACGCACGATACTCTCGTGCTACTGAGGACGATGCGTACATCTTGGGTGGGAAGGTTGTGCAGATGACTAAGCCCAATTAGGCATAGCAGAAGAAATAAACCAGCAGGAGCCCCAATAGGCAAAGAAACGGCACCCCCTGAAGTAATGCGAAAGTGTTTCCGGAGGGGAATTCTGCCAAGAAGGGTAGGGTGTTTTTTTTAGTGGGTAAGTATCTCCACACTACTGAGAAGTGCGGACCCTTCTCCGTGTCTTTTTGAAGATTTTTCATATTCTATAAAATATTATATTTAGATGAAACGTGGTACGCAAAACGAATTCCTAGGTCAAGTATAAATTCAACATTCTTGGGTAACCTTTTTGGAAATATATACAAAAAACGTTTATGGGGGGGGGGGGAATCACCCATTTTGGCATTGCGGAGCATCCAAAAATTGTTTGATGATAATAAAACTCTACAGTTTTCTATCTTAGGCAATACGGACAAAAATAGGACTCCAAGCATTTTTAATTTCAATCATTTGTTATTTTACGATACGCCCTATTGTCTACCCAGATAGCAACCGTGCGGGGCACGTTACTCACGCGGCATGCGGGGCACGCGGTGCGTGCGAGGCATATGGGTCGCACTTTGTGAGGGGCACGTACGTGCGAGGCATATGCGACGCGCTTTGTGATAGGCACGATGTGCGGCGCAGGTGTGTTGCACTATGTGTGGGTCATTATATACATGATATATAAGTCATAAGCACATTTTTTGATAATAGTAGTATAGTAAACTATTATTATTGTAATAAAATTTTTAAAAATATTGATAATAATTATTATTATTAAAGATTGAATTAATTGATATTGTAAAAATGGTTTATTTACAAAAATTGAAACATTTCCGATTTTATAATAAGAATAAATTAGGAAATTAGTAAGAATTATTGAATGTATGGTTGTATAATTTCAACGTACAATATGCATTTTATTTATTTTAAAACTATAATTTCCAACTTTAATCGACTATACAAATAATTTCAATTAGCCTTTTGTCAATTTGAATTTGAAATTAAGTAAATAAAAAAATGACATTTTTGGTATAATTTCTACTTTACATATTTATTTATGTTTATAACTTCAATTTGTGCTTTTAATTTCAAGTTTAACATTAAATTGAGTTTAAAATGTAATTTAAAATCAATGTTTAAAATGTAATTTAAAATCAATGTTTAAAAATTTGTTCCGAAATTTAAAAAATGCATCTTTAATTTTCAATCTTATTGCATTCATTTTTTATTATTTTGAAGTATAAATAAGAGGAGCTATATTTAAAAACTGCGCGCATTAGCTGAATAATATACGGCGCAGACCTCGTCGCGTCGGTTGAACGGTAATCGCCCGACGCGCCGTAACAGCTGTTGTCGACTTCCGTTGTCGGTTTCGCACGGTTTCGTTTTGCGAGTTTTTAGCGAGAAAACGTGTCGGTTCTCGATCGCAAATTTTATTATTGCGATAGGATTTGTATGTGTAGTGACTCTGCGGACCCCCGTTCCTCTCGATGTGTGTCGAATCGTGCACGTGTTTATTAATATTTTGTTTTATTCTCCTTTTCGGCGTTACCGGTTTTTTACATGTGTAAGACAATTTCGATAATATAATAATCAGCGAAAAATATTTATTATTGTGGACACAAACGTGCTAATCTCGCAAAAGTATCAGATCCTGAAGTTTGTGATATTAAATATTACAGTTATGTAAATGCCTGCGTTTTAATGTTAGTATCGTTAAGGGCATTTTTCGCTTACGATATTTGCATGTTTGTGCCCAAAATAGTAAATATCCTTCGCTGAAACTTTAATAAGAGACGTGAAAGCGGTTATAAACAGTTTATTTTTGGTTTAAATAATTAAAAAAAGGTCATTTTTGTTTGAGGTCATCATTTTTTTATTATTTAAAAGAAAAATATACTTTTTACCTACGTCTTTATGTTTTCTGTCAGTTTTATGTGCCTGTATCTTGTAGTTGCAGCGAAAAATATTTATTATTGTCGATACAAACATGCGGAAACTGAGTTGCTAATGCGCAACTAAAATGTATAAATATTCCTTCCACCCATAATAAAAAATACGTTCATGATAAATTACAAGATTTTTAAATATCAATGCAAATATTTTCTGTACCCTCTAAAAATCCTACATGTGTGCACGCACCATACCCGCACCGGTGCGCATGACGTGCGAGCCTCACGACGTGCGACACACCTGTCACGCATATGAGGACGCAGCTGTGTCATCCCCTGCGCGCACTTTGCTATCTGGGTATATATGCAAAATCTTGAAAAGAAGTTGGAAATTACTGCCAGCGCACGAGGTGGTGAAGTCTGAAATTCTGTACACAAAATTTACATGGCAATATGAGGAAAGCACTAAAAAATAGAAAAATTAAAATTTCACGTAAATAAAGATTACGAGTATTTAGAAAATGAAAAATTATTGTTAACTTTCATTGCTTGTGACGAGGAAAGTTCTTTTTAATCGCGTTGAAACAATTGAAGCCAGACCCTAACCTCAAAACTGAATTGCCTCATTTGACTCTATAAATACTTGAATTACATCTTTGTTAGATACTTAGGGCCTAACTTCAGTTTTGAATCAGGTTCATATTCAGAGTGGAAACATAGCAATATTTTTTGTATGAAACGACTTTTTCGAATGCCCGAATTAGAATCCAAGTAAAATCTTTTTGCACTAAAAGTATTGAAATTAGCTATTTTTTCACTCCGAATACAAACTTGACTCAAAACAAAAGTAGGCCCTATATGTATCTAACAAAGATGTAATTCAAGTATTTATGGAGTAAAATGGGGCCATTCAATTTTGAGGTTAGGGCCTGGTTCCAACGCCCTTAAACGGTAAGAATAAAAATTATCATTAAAAAGGGGTGCATGTTCAACATACAACCTCTTTTTTAATATTTAAGCGATTACTCAATATGGAGTTCACATAGTAATAGTAAAGAGAACCAACGCTAACAACGTATTTGCGGCGGAAAAGTGTGGCAACTTGTTGGGGAAAGTGGGGGGGGGGGGGGGCAATAGAAATTTTTTAGGGGAAAAACACAAAAAATTGAGAAATCAAATGAAATCATTGGGAATTTTTATATTGCGTTGAAATCACTAAGCGCAATAAACGAGTCAGTAGGAATCAAGCGAGTTAACGGCGAAGTCAGTAGTTTAAGAACCAGATTAGTGCGTTTAAGAAGTGAGTCAGTTCGATTAAGAAACGAATCTAAGAGAATAAGGGAGAATCAAGGCGAGCTTAATAAAAATAACGTCAGATAGCGCCGGGTGTTATATTTGCGTTTTTCCTGCATTCTTATTTATTTATATATTATAAATCATTCTATGGATATGTTACAAGTTTAAAGCTTACAATTCCGGTGCGAACGAGAAATAAATAAATATCTTTTTTACTAAAATGACTCAATATTTCTTCAACTGCAATTCTGCATCCCATTCGAGAAGTTCGTTTTTAGTGTTTACATTTTAGACAGTGTGTCTACCCTGCCTGGAAAACCTGGAATTGTCAGGGAATTTTGATATACTCGGAAAAACCTGGAAATCTCAGGGATTTTTTTTTTAAGTCAGAGAATTTTTTCGAGAGCGTGCTTATTTTTTTTAAATTTCAATATAAAATTTAATAACAATAATTCTTAATTGGTAAACGTAGCTTTATATTACTGTATTGAACTATTTTGTTGAAACGTCGTTTTTTCTTTGTTTGAAATTAATTTTCTTAGCTATAAGTTTCTCTTTTCTATTTTTGGTTGAAAATTTATCGTTTTTAGTTGAAAATTCAAGTATCTGAATGAAAGTTTATCTATTTATTTTGACGAAAAATTCGTTCCTTTTGGTAGAAAATTATTCTTCTTGGTTGAAAATGTATCTTTTACCTTAAAAATTCAACAGTTTTTTTTGCAATTCTTTCTCTCTCCTAACTGAAAATTTTTTCTTAGTTGAAAATTAAACTTATGTTGAGAAGTCGTCTTTTTGGTTGAATTCAACTGTTTTTGATTAAAAATAAAAATCTTTTTTGGTTGAAATATCAACTTCTAGATTTTTCGTTCGAATTCATATTTTTTGGAATGCAAAATTAATTACTTGATTGAAAGTTAATCTCTTTTGTTAAAAATTAACTTTTTGGTTAAAGATTCATCATTTGGTTGAAAAATTATCTTTTTGGTTTAAAATTCAAATACTCCAGTTGAAGATTGATTATTTTAGTTGAAAATTAAACAGTTTATTTGAAAATGTAAATAGTTTTTCGGAAAATTCGTCTTTTTTGGTTGGAAATTTGTTCGTTTTATTGGAGGAAAATTAATTTTTTCAACTGAAAATTAATTTTTTTAACTGAAAATTTAACTATTCCATTTTTGGTTGAAAACTGATCTTTTTTTAGTTGAAAATTCAACTATTAAGATGAAAATTAATAGTTTTTAGTTAAAAATTCAACTATTTTATTGATAATTCATTATTTTCTTGAAAAATAGTATTTTTTGGTAGACAATTAATGTTTGGTAGAAAATTAATATATGTTTGGTTGAAAATTTAAGTATTTAGTTAAAAAATCATCTATCTTGTTGAAAATGCAATATTTTTACTTGAAAAGTTGAGAATTTTAAGCGGTTCAAATTGAATTTAATATAGTACCCATATTAATTTTACCTAAATATGCACTGAATTTAAAGTATTAAAAGATAAAATAAAAATTTGTTTGAATTATTATCAAATTCATGGACTTTAGGGACAAATTCAAGAAATTATTAATTATTAGAAATCCAAAATCACCTATGTATGCTCAATAGCCAATTTGTTAGAAAACAAACTCCTTTCTCTTTTTTCAGAATTAGTGATCATTAAAAAACTCTCAAGAGGCTTTTCATTCTGGAAATTATAATAATAAAATACTTGGAACTTACTCTCACTACTTATTTATTTATTTTCATTAATTAAATCTTACTAAAAATAGTAACAAATTTAATTCACCTTCTCATCGAGAAAGATGTCTGAGATCGAAAGTTAGAGCAACTAACGCTCTGAATAAGGGAAATAACTTAAGTTAGTGCACGGAATCAGTGGAGTCAGTGAAAATAAGGAGTGAGTCGGAGCGAATCAATGCGAGTCAACAGCAATCTTTAGATATAACGTCTTCGTTCCTCGGCATCGTTCACGGCAGTGCGTACTCTGAATAAATCATAGTGTTAACGTTAAGGTTAAAGTAACTATGCGGAGAGTTTTGTATTTACACTATTTACAGTATTACACAAACTGAAATCATATGAAATCTTATGAATCGCGTGAAATCGTTTGGTTAAGGTTTGTCTGATTCGAGAGTGAATAGGCCTTGATATATGCGAAAATCAACATTGGACTCTGGATTCGCTGAGAGACGAGTTTCATTGAAATTTAACGCTAAAATAGCGGCTCTTTCAAACGATTGCAGATCTGCAACTTGCGGACTTGCGCAAGTCGTGAGTTGTGAAAATAGAGATTTTTCCGTCAGTGGGAAAAAAACTCCAAATGGCGGTCATTTGAATGGTCGATTTTTTTTATAGACAATTTAATGAGTTTCAAATGATAGGAAAATGTATTGAGCTGAAGATAATTATGGAAGAATAACGGCGATGCATTACATCGATTTTTTGTAACGCATGCACGAAATTTTCGCTTTTCGAGGCATGTATTGCGTACGGGAAGTGACCAATTCCAAAACCGTGGTAAAACCCAGGAAACAAAAATCGATTGGATGAATTTATTTCGGCAGTAAAAATTATTTGAATAGGCATTCTTAAAAGATAATTGCCGATTGCGACCGATAGGTTACCAAAATTGATGTATCGGATGTGAACGATTGGAGTGAATCAGACGAAACACATTCTGGAACCTAGGTTATACCTGTGAAAAATGAAAAAATTGTATAAAATCCTTTCAGATTTTATACCATAATCCACTGTTTTATTCTGTCGGATCGTCGAGCATTTATTACTTTTGATAATTATGCAATTTTATGAAGGCCCAGCAAAAAAGAAAGTATTGATACGAATTTAATTGGAAAGATTAAGACACCCCGCAAATCCCGCTTCGCGACAATGACGCATTGGACCAGTGTGCCAATGCGTGTAAATTCGAGAAGACGGTGTTTCAATTTTGAATCCCTCTATACGTACAAATATGGTGCAAAAGTTTGAAGTCAGCGAATTCACTTAAATGTGTCAACACGCAAACGCTTCAACATTGGTCAATGTTTCTGAATTCGTGAGAGTAAAATACGCACTCGAATTTGCCCCAATTCGTCACGTCGAATTTCAGCAAGTGTTAGCTTAGTAAATTGTCCCGTAGCTCAATGGGAACACTGTGAACTGATATACAAGGGATCGCTGGTTCAGGTCTCGACGCATGCACTTTTTATTAATTTTTTTCGAATTGACCTTGACCACGCATTCATATGGATTCACACGCGTTCAATTCACGCTGACTCAATTCATGTAAATGCGTCTCAATTCGTTTAAACGAATCAGAAAACGGGATTCACGAGCATTCAAAAAATGGGGAAGGAGGGAGGGGGAGAGGGGGGGGGGGGGGGAGGGGAAGGGGGAAAGGGGGGGGTCTATTTCAATTCCCTAAAAATGATGCAGGTACAGGCTGAAGGGTACAGACCAGACAAAGACCAAACGTTGTTTGAAACTGGTCTTAAAGTGGTATTAAATTGGTATTTCTTATCACGAGGGAAGTGTTATATATTAGATTGCCCAACAATGCGTCGAGAGAAATCTCATCAATTTCCTATAGATGTGCAAATGTTGCTAAAAGTTTAAAATAAATACCACTTTAAACTTCGAAATATTCTCTTATCATTGTACAGTCAGTTCATTATAAAACACAAGTTTATTAGAAAACCTAGAGAAAAATAATTAGAAATTCATAAATAATTGTTCTAATCATTATTTATGTAAATTTTTTTTGTTATTTCTTGCTTTCTTATAATTTGATTTACTTTTTAAGTTAATTTTGAAATTACTATTATCATCGTGTTAGGGATCCGAAATACCGCTATGAGGCGCCAGTGGCGACTATCTTCCTTCATTTTTAAAGCATTAAGTGACCAGAGGCTGGCTGCCCGATCCGTATCAATTCTTTCTTTTTTGCTGGGGGGCAAGGAACAAGACGCTTTTCGTTCGAGATCGCTATGTGACGCCGAACTAAACACATAGTGTCCTTATTTTCATAAAAGTCCAGGATTTCACGTCGAAGAACACTTAATTAATTCTCCACCAGGAAGTTTGTCTTAATGTCATGTTATTAATCACATCACACGAAATGAGTGCTCGAAATATCAATAAAGAAACACAAAGAAGCCGTCAGGATCTCTTGGCTGTTGGAGCACCACGCCAACTGATACAAACGATACCGAACGCCGTTGCCTCTTCGTGCACTGTTTTCAATATCTCAGCTGATATTGCAGATTTTATTATAAATTTATATTGCTTATTAATTTATAATATACGCATGTAATATCAACAAAAATTCCTTATATTTTTATAATGATACTTACATCTTAATCATTTAAATTGACAACATTTTCTTATTTAAATCCAGTACTCGCTACCTTTACTATCCACCATACTCTGTTTTATAGCGATTCATATGCCCGTGCAATTAATTAGAAAACGCTTATTCGAAACATTTGAGGCAAGTCTGTCCGATTCGACTCCATCGAACGAACAATCCATTAAATCCGAACTCACGGATTCACTGCTGCCTACTCAGTTGACCGATTAAAATTTTTACAAACCGATAGACCGCAATTTGCGTGAATCCGCATTCTTAAATGTTCCGATTCAAAAAAATTTGATTAAATCGATTATTTTTTCCTGGAAAGCAGTTATAAAAAGACTTTTTCTAGCTGCTGCGCTTGCGCTCTTTGAACAAGATTACTTTTTCTAGCTGCTGTGCCTGCGCCATTCGAGCCAGTTTACTTTTTCTTTCTGTTGCGCACTTCGATTCAGAATTACTTACGAGGACTGCCGGAATCATAACCTGACTTCAATATGATTTGACGCTTGAGAGACTGATTGTGAGTAGTGAATAGGGACCTAATCTATCTTTCGATGGCGCTGATTCACCGAAAAATTACGACGACCGTGGCAAAAGTGAGGTGAGCAAAGCTCGAAATCCATTGGAATAAATGCAAAGTAAAGTAAAATTATAAAATGCTGCCATAAGTCGTCCACATTTTGAACAATTTTTTTACCATATACAAATTTGTTCTAAACCGCATACAATGTTTTCAAAGTGCGTATGAATTAGGAAAGCATTTATAATTTTCATTTATTTTGTATTGTTTCTAAAAGATTTCGAGCATAAGAAAATCTGTGCTATTTAGAACTGAGCAGGCTGTAGCCAGAACCGGTGGCGGCAGCGGTATCGGAAAGGTAGATTAGGTCCCTATAGTGATTAGACACGAGCGGATCTGTGTACAACCCGAACGGGGATCTTTCCTCCGGTCGGCTATCTTCGCCTCATTTCGGCTCATTTCGGAAGTTTCATGTGTATGGCCTGTATGCCTCTGCGCAACGTATTTGGCGCGATTTTTGAATTAAAAAAACTGGATTTTAGTACTGTATTGGGAGTTTTTTCAACTCATGTAAATGAAATATAATTCAATTAATTTTGTTGTACTTTTTATTAATTTTTTTATTGCACACTTCAGTTTTTAAATATACTTCACATATTTTCTAAACTATATATATAAAATATCATATATATCAAAAATTTCAGTCAATGTAAATATTTGAGAGAATTTCTAAGTTTAGTCGTATCACATAAAGTTTTTGGCATATATTTTTTTAATCAAATCCTAATAACAAAAATTATCTTAACGCAAAAGCCTCCATCATTGACCCCACTATCGATATCATAATCTAAAATTATCCTCTAACAGCCTTTGAGGCAAATCAGTCCTAATCAATCTTTTCGTAGAAAATACAACTTAAACCTATGTGAAAAACTTAAGTTATGTGAAAATGACCAACATATTTTGTTTACATTTATTTATTCGCTGCATAATATGTGAAATCAAAATCACAAGGCACATCGATTGTTTCGTTCACGTTGCAACTGATTGAAAATTATTTTTTTTTTTTGGTCGAGGATTCAACTTTTTTTTTAAATTCATATTTTCGTGTTAAAAAATTGAACTGTTTTGTAGAAAATTTGTCTCTCTTTTAAAAAACCTAAAAAAATACTAAAAATTAGTTCTTTTTGTCGGGGATTCAGTTACTTTGTTAAAAATTTGTCTTTTTTGGCATGAATTCAAATATTCTTAATTTGAAATTAAAATCTTTCTTCGTTAAAATATCATATATGTTATATTACTAAAATAATCAATAATTTAATGATATTGATAATAATAATAATAATAATAATCCCCAGGGGGAACTCGAGTCCGTTGTGGAGAATGATCAGTGTAAGATCTACTGGAATTTCTCATTCTCGGCCACTCAACGTATCAGTGCTACGAAGCCTGATATTGTCCTCCAAGATCTGAAGAACAAGATCATTTACGTGATTGAATTCTCGGCACCAGCCGATGGTAATATCACGGCAAAGGAGGAAGAAAAACGGGCGAAATATCAAGCACTTCTTTCCGAGCTGAGCAGGCTCTACCAAGGCTTCAAAGTCCATCTTGCAGTTCTCATAATCGGCTGTCTTGGAGGTATGAAAGCTTCATTTATTAGCCAATTCAACAAGATTCCGGCTTGCCAGCGTCAGGCTCATTCCATCGCGAACCGGATGCAAAAGGCTGTTCTTCTGGGATCACTTCATCTGGTCCGTCAACACTGTTCCTCATAAAATTCTACAAAGATTGGTAGCTCTAAAAAAGTATCCAGAGGTGAAACTTCATCTCCAACTGTCCCGTCTGCAGCGTAAGATCATCCGCGGCTAGAGACCTGACTCCAAGGAGCAGTGTTGCCCGATGTTATCTCGCGTAAATTTCCCGCTCTTGATTACCTTCTAGGACAGAAGGAGCAGAAGCGGATGACGTACACGTTCCAGTTGCGTCGGGATTGGTTGCTTTTAAAGAACCATGATCGTAGCTTCCGGAGCCTACAACTTCTCACATGTTAAATAAACATAATAATGGCGTAGGGATGTGGCGACCCCATCGCCCGAGAGCTCCGGCTCTTGCAGTCAGCCACGTTGTTTTGGGCTAACTCCCCAATGCAATGAATTATGCGGTTACGACACCAGTATCGCGCAGTGCCACCCACAATAGGCCTCTCTCGGATGGAGGCCATGGTTCAGTTAGGAGTGGCAATAGGACCGAACCGAGGCGACGACCAGGCAATGGCCCCGGACAAACGCGAGAACATCGATTTAAATGGTCGGACCAACTCAGGAGAGACATCCTTACCTGTTGGCAAAGAAGCTCACCGACGCGAAGAGGATTCATGCAGAGGTGACATGACCGTTGGGTCAATATGCACCCGGAATATGCTAATCAAACGCCTCAGTATTTAAGAGATCAGGTATCCTTTTTGCGAAAAAACGGATATGAAGCTCTTTATCAACAAGAAGAAGAGCAACATCCTCCATCGAACATTCCACCCGTTCCAGCAAGACCACCTTCGCAAATAGCCGATAATGCTAACATGAGAAGTAGGAGATCTATCCACCAAAAAGTCTTTCTCAGGATGGACAAATTAGCTGAAGCTAATACTGCTCTCCCCGATTTGCTCCCCGAAGATGTTAATCTCTGGAATCTGAACTGTGTTGTTTACGAGAAGGCGGTCTCCTTGCTTAGCGACAATAGAAGTAACGATACTTCAGTACGTCTGAGTAAGACTCGCGAGCGTATTGCACAGCTTCAATTCAAAATTGAAACGGCCAGACGGCATGCATCAAATATTCAGTGCGTGATTAGCTACATAACATTAAATAAAAAATTCACTCCAAAAGTTAGGGCACTTGCTCGAAATTTAAGGAAAGCAAATCACACGCCGAACAAGTGTAAACTGTTGACCATCAAGCAGCACTGGACGCAAAAAATAAGATCTCTTTCAACAGCGAAACAGCGCCTTGAACGGCGAGTAAAGTGGATTCAGGAAAATTCCACCTTTTCTACTCATCCTTCCCGTCTGTTCAATAAAACGTCACGTGCCGTTAAAAATCCGTCTAGTCGAGAAGAGATTCAAGTCTTCTGGGAACAAGTATATGGTATATATATATATATATATATATATATATATAT
>CAKNYM010052732.1:185649-240442 GCA_932195095.1 Andricus curvator | reverse complement strand
AAGTATGTTATATATATATATATATATATATATATATATATATCAGCAAAATGAAGACACTTCAGATATATCACTCTTCCGTAACTTTTCCCAAAGGCAAAGGTTACAAGGTCCGGAGGAAGAGTGTCCATTAATTACTGCTGAAGAAGTAAAGAAAGTTATCGCTAGAACTAAGAACTTTTCAGCGCCAGGGCCAGATAAAATCAACAACTTTTGGTGGAAGAAGTTTACTTCTACGCACCAACATCTAGCTCGTATATTTACTACTTTCTTAAACGGAGGCAGTGGCTAGTGGCACGGTATTGATCCCTAAGACCGGAGATTTGTCAAGTCCAAAGAACTACAGGCCCATAGCTTGTTTAAACACCAGCTACAAGCTATTCACTGGCATCCTCAAAGAGAGGATATTAACATCTATCGAGCCGGTATGGAGTGCAATAGTTGAACAACGTGGATGCCAGAGAGGTCTGGCAGGTTGCAGGGAGAACCTGTTAATAGACAGGTGTATCACCCAGGACTCGATCAGGTATCGACGCAATCTGTCCATGGCTTGGATTGACTACCGTAAGGCATTCGATAACACGAACCATGAGCTACTTATTAAGCTCATTGAGTGCATGGAGGTGCATCCAAAAATAGTGAGATGCATAAAAGAGCTTATGCTCTTGTGGCGGACAAGATTTGTCATAACATCTGACAAAAGATAAGTGACTACAAGCTATATCACATATAAGAGGGGGGTCTTCCAAGAAGACTCTCTAAGTCCGATACTTTTCTGCATCTCCCTCTTGCCTCTATCTATTGTGCTCCGAGGCAAAAGCTCTGGATACCTATGTGGCCCGCCGAACAAAAGAGAATATAAAGTCAACCACCTTTTATACATGGACGACCTTAAACTCTTTGCTTCCTCGAAAGAGGACCTTAACATCCTTGTGGAGGCGGTGAATAGGTACTCTAAAGCGATTGGCATGAGCTTTGGACTGGACAAGTGTGCCTGCGTCCACCTACGTCAAGGAAGATTAGAAACTACATCATCGCGTCACGATCAGGATGTTCAACTCATAGGCGGAAATACCATTCAACATCTTGGTATTGGAGAAACATATACATATCTTGGAATACCGCAAGCGGAAACCCATGATGTGCGTGCGTTAAAAACGGCCCTTGGAAAAAGTTATCGCCAAATTCTCAGAAAAATTTGGGCTTCCGAATTATCTGGAAAGAATAAGATCCAGGCGACCAATATGCTGGCCGTTCCTATACTGCTCTACACGTTTGGTGCAGTAAAATGGAACGTCGATGAGTTGAAGCAACTTGACCGAAGCACACGCAAGATGATGACAAATCCATCGAAGTCATCATCCTAGATCTTCCGTACCTCGAATATCTCCCTCGAGATAAAGGGGGTAGAGGCTTGCTGAGCTTAGAGTGTCTTCATCGCAGAACGGTTCTGGCTACAGCCTGCTCAGTTCTAAATAGCACAGATTTTCTTATGCGACTAGTACATCAACATGAAGTCGTCAATGCTGCGGCGTTTCTATATCGTGCCGCAGATAGGGCCGCAGAGGAGCTTGGCCTCCCATTTGATTCCAGCGACACTACACATGGCCTAGCATCACTAACACCTTTGGTGCTCAAAAGTCGTGTACAGGAAGCAGAACATACGCTTCTACTAAGAAAACATGCTGACAAGCCCCTTCATGGTAAATTCTACGGCATTATACGTAGAGAAGAGCTCTCGATGGGTCTGTCCAACATGTTTCTCAAGTCTGCTGGATTAAAATCGGAGACTGAGGGATTTCTTTTTGCCTGTCAGGATGGCGTTATAGACACCTTAGTTTACCGCGAGCGCATAATGAATATACCTGTAGGCGATACCAACTGCCGAGCGTGCAAGCAAGAGCCAGAAACACTTGGACATGTTCTCAGTGGATGCTCAAAATATGCACGATACGGGTACATAGAGAGACACAATGCGGCTCTAAAAGTGTTATATTACCATCTGAGGCACTTCTATGGTGTTGATCTATTGCCCGTCTTGCCATACGCCCAGGGGGAACTCGAGTCCGTTGTGGAGAATGATCAGTGTAAGATCTACTGGAATTTCTCATTCTCCACCACTCAACGTATCAGTGCTACGAAGCCTGATATTGTCCTCCAAGATCTGAAGAACAAGATCATTTACGTGATTGAATTCTCGGCACCAGCCGATGGTAATATCACGGCAAAGGAGGAAGAAAAACGGGCGAAATATCAAGCACTTCTTTTCGAGCTGAGCAGGCTCTACCAAGCCTTCAAAGTCCATCTTGTAGTTCTCATAATCGGCTGTCTTGGAGGTATGAAAGCTTCATTTATTAGCCAACTCAACAAGATTCCGGCTTGCCAGCGTCAGGCTCATTCCATCGCGAACCGGATGCAAAAGGCTGTTCTTCTGGGATCACTTCATCTGGTCCGTCAACACTGTTCCTCATAACATTCTGCAAAGATTGGTAGCTCTAAAAAAGTATCCAGAGGTGAAACTTCATCTCCAACTGTCCCGTCTGCCGCGTAAGATCATCCGCGGCTAGAGACCTGACTCCAAGGAACAGTGTTGCCCGATGTTATCTCGCGTAAATTTCCCGCTCTTGCTTACCTTCTAGGACAGAAGGAGCAGAAGCGGATGACGTACACGTTCCAGTTGCGTCGGGATTGGTTTCTTTAAAGAACCATGATCGTAGCTTCCGGAGCCTACAACTTCTCACATAAAATCAATGGAACAAAGGTCTTCAACACTTTGAAATACAAAAGTTAATGTTTTCCGTTTAAGAAATATAAGGTAGAAAAGTATCTTGTAATTGCTAAAGATTTCCTAATTTTTTAGTTACAAATATTTTAAAGACATTACAATTTCCAAGAGTTCAGAAAAATATGTCAAATTTATTTTAAATTTTTGATTTAAGTTTTTGATCTCAGAAAATTGTTATTGATGATCCACAAATTTAAACATCTCTTTCGAGATTTCTAAAAACATGCAGTAAATATACGCGCGTAAATTGCGCGTTTACGTCTCTAGATTTTTACTTCCCAACATTAAAAATATTTTATTAATTAAAATAATGAATTAATAATATAAACAATGTAAAAATCCATTTTTAACCCAATTTTTAAATATTTTGTTAAAATTTTTAGAACAATAATAATTGTGATGTTAATTTTTTGTCTACTGGTCTAAAATCAATAATTTTTATTTTTGATTTTTTGAATTGTGAAAAAAATGCTAGAATTCAAAATGTTAGAAAAATGTATATGCAGAACGATTTTGCAGAATTTAATTAGAAAAAAAGAGTTGAATTGTATAATTTCTAATTTAAAGGGCTAAAAATGAAACAATTTTATTTTTAATTGAAGAATCACGAAATTGAATGATTTCAGATTAAAATTTCGAAAATAGGACAATTTCAAAAAGTTAGAAATTGAATATTTTAAGATTCGAAGTGTGGGAATTGGATCATTTAAAATTCAGAGGAATTAAAGCTGTGTAATTTTTAATGAAAAACGTTCAAAAGTAAATAATTGAAAATGGAAAACTTTTAAATTTGAATAATTTTAAATTATAAGCGATAATTATTTGACGATTTGAAATTGAAAACTAAACTGAATCTTTCAAAATCAATGCTTTCTGACATCTTAAATTGTTATTATATGAGAAAATTATAATTTAATATTAAAGCTGATTAGACAAATTTTGCTAAAATCGAAAAATGAATTGAATTATTCTAAAAAAAACGTTCGAAATAAATACTAATTTTCAATGGGAATCATTGAAAATGAAAAAATTTCTACTCCATGCGCTGAAACTTAAACAAACGCAAACTTCATTAAAAACTGAAAAAATTTTAGCCACCAAAAGTTGTAATATTAAAACTTTTTTACACTTAAGCCATTTAAAATTTTAGTTATTTGAAGTAAACTTAAATTACTTAAAAATCATTAATTTTTAATCTGTTAATTATACTTTCCAAAATTGAACGAATTCAATTTTAATTGCAAAATAAAAACTTATGAAAGGGAAAAATTAAAAATTTAGCGTTCAACATGAGAATTCAGAACTCTAAAATTGCATCCATTTAAAATTATCAAAATTATTCAGTTACTGAGGTATCAATTTCAGTTAGTTTGATTTTTATCTATTTTGATTTTAAACACAATTTTTAATTTTTTAATTTCATATCGTTTTATTTTTAACGCGTCTTTTAGAATTATTATTCATTCTTGAACTTTATCAATCGCATACTTTTTAATTCGAAACTGACTATCAAGGCTTTTATATGAAATTTTGAAATATTTATTTCTAAATTGACCTGAAATTTTGAATTTGAAACTACAATATTGTAAAACTAAAAAATCAAAGTAACAGCTTTTTCAGTTTTAAACTAAATATGGGTTAAGAAATATAGAAAGTCTGGGACAGTTACAAAATGGTGAAAAACAGTAGGGGACCAATATAAAGGGTCCCTCTGGGTTTTTCCTCAGTCCGTCTGCAGTGGAATAATCTGCATCGCAAATATTATGTTCAAATAGCACGCTTAAGTAGGTGTAAGTTTAATAATCCATTCAGAGCGAGTGTAGTGCATAGATTAAAACTCAAGATATCTATAGGGTCCAAGAAACCGAGTTTGTCTATACACTGTGCTGTTTTTAACCCTTTCAGGGGCAGTGGGACGTATACGTCCCACTTGTTTTTTCGCAGTTTTTCAAGCATTTCTGATACATTTCACCTTGTTTAGTGCACAAGTATTTGATTTTAGTCTCTTAAGGGTTCATGTAAAGTAATTATCATGAAAAACTGTGTAAAATTGTTAATTAACAATTTGTTATAAATAATTGAAATCGAAAAAAATCACTTTTTTTCGAATAAAATCGGCTGTTTATAAAGTACTAGTCCTATAGCTGTGACAAATTTTTTCCAGTTAGGTAACACGTAGAACTGTAACATATATTTTTTGCAGAATTTTCGGCAGACATGTTTTTTTTTTATTTCGTTTCTTGAATTCATAAAAAATTACGATTTTTGACGAATTTTCGGCATAAGTGCATGTAATGTACCGTATTTGTGATCGATTGTCAAATCGTAAAATAAAAAAAAATGTTGTTCGAGCCACTGATTGAGAATATAATGTAAAAATTGCAAAATTCAAAATTACGGATTCAAAATGGCGGTTATATTAGTGCAAATTCGCAAGAATTATGCAATAGCAGGAATTAGTTTAACAGAAAAATGTGCCCCTGAAAGGGTTAATGGAAAAATTATTTAAAATTTAAAATATTGTCATCAATTTCTGTTTTTATTCTTCAACTAAAATTCAAAAAATTCTAACGGTCTTTGTAAAATAGAGGGAATAAAAAAATAGTTTTTTGTATCTTATAGAGGACTTTTGATTGGGCTTTTTTGCATACTGTCTGAAAAATTATAATATTGAACTAATATCAATTAATATTACTTGAAATAATATTGCATGAAATATTATTATATATTTTTTGTTCAATTCTTAAAAAATTTTAGCCATACTTTAGTTTGTATATGTACAAAATTTAATTTCGTCGAATAATTCAATCGATTTCTAATTCTTCATTTAAAAATAAAATAGTTATTTACTTTCTATTTACTGTGTCAACAGATTTGAAGATGCAGATACAGATTCTTCTTCCGATGAATGAAACAATTTGATATGTTTCATTAAAGTTTTACGAGTCGAAAACAGCTTCTCGCACATTTCGCATCCACATTTTTTCTTTCTCGTCTCTGGTATAATATTGTGCACATTTTTAAGATATCGAATGAAGTTAAATTTATTAGAAAAAGTAACAGCACAGGATTGACACTCTTCCATGTTTGGATTCAAATTAACACAACTTGACTGTGGAAGCGCATGTGCGAACGAAACTTTCGAAATGAGCCGAAATGAGGCGAAGATAGCCAACCGGAGGAAATATCCCCGTTCGGGTTGTACACAGATCCGCTCGGGTGATTAGACAAACTCGAAGTGATCAGTTACCATAAATGACTGATAAATTACCAATAAATTGCCGAAAATTGTTGAATACCTGAAATTTCCGATAATTTAGCAACTTTCTTTCCGGAAATTTTTTTAATTTAGCAATTTTCCATCCGGAAATTTTTGGATTTCTTCCAAAAACCTTTGGATACCTTAAATTTCTGGACATTATCGGTAATTTTACCATAAATTTCTGAAAAATTTGTTTTTATTGTTTCTCAAATCGAAAATTTCCTGCATTCGTTGCAAAAAATTTCGTGTGCAACAGGTGCTGAAAGTAGACAGTTGCAACTATTGTGAAGTTTACAGTACTTGCCGTCGGCTTATCTTCGGGTCGTTTCCGGCTAATCTTCGATTCGCCCCTGGCTCGTACAGCAAACTTCACACTCTTGTGGAACTGCCTACTTTCCGCACTTGTAGCACAATATACTATTTCAATGTCTTGATGAAAAGAAACAAGCACATGCAAATCAGCTGATTCTTTTCAAAGTTCTGTGTGTACGAGTTTCGGATTTGTCGTGTTTTTGACATTTATTACTATAATAATAATGTACTTTTGCAAACAATAGCCTTGCGATATTCCATACTGCGATATTGCACCACTTCTTGTAACGCATCCATTCCTGAAGAAGAACTCAACAAAATCAAGTAGACGTTAATTACGCGCTTTTCTTTCTTATTTTTAAAATATCAGAAACAAGAATATTGATTATCATTTTTCAAAAGCAATTATATGTTTGGGGTTATGTCGGTTACGTTTGCACAAAGACGTGCCACAAAACTTATACAGGCTATTGTTTGCCAAAGCATAATATTATTATGTTCATAAATGTCAAAAACACTCACACCTGTGTACAAAAATAATATTTTGTTTCAAAAGCCATACAAAACACGACAAACCCAAAACTCATGTACACACAACTTGGGAGAGAAATCAGCTGATTTGCATGTGTCTATTTCTTTTCATCAAAACCATAAAAACATTGCAAAATCTATTTAATGTATCGCCGTTCTTCTGCTACAATTATCTTTAGCTTAATACATTTGCCTATCATTTGAAACACATTGAATTTTCTAAAAAAAATAGAGGATTCAAATTACCGCCATTCGGAGATTTTTCCGCAGACCAGTGGTTAGGGTTGTAGGTCCGTGAAACGTTTCATTGAAACATTGAAAGTTTCATGAAACAATGAAACGTTTCATGCGACCAAAGTTTCTGATTTATACAAATCAGCCAGACAGTTTAATGAAATAGCAGAATGTTGTACGTTTTATTCATTTCCATTCGAAGTTTCTACATTTTTAATGAAATCGTTTTAAAATTAAAACATTCTAAAAATTAAATATGTATTAAATATATTTATTTTCTTTTTATTAAAATTATTAAAAATTACGTGTTATTAACAATTAGCACGTGATTTATTATTTGAATTACTTGAAACGATTTCGTTTGAAACACCAAGGATACTATTAAATGTTTATATTTATTACTTAATAGTATTTTTCATATTTCGAATTTTCCCGCCCTAATGTTTGAAACTTTGAGGGGTCTTTCACACGATTGCAGATCCGCAGATTGCATGCAGAAAGTCCACAAGAGTGAAAGAGATGGAGAACAGCCTGTCTCTTTCACTCTTGTGAACTTTCTGCATGCAATCTGCTGATCTGCAATCGTGTGAAAGCGCCCTGAAACGTTTCCAAAGTTTCATGAAACTTTACAACACTACCAGTGGTGTCTGAACGCAGTTATCCGAACTTTTCGACGCCTTCTGCGCCATGCTGTGCGAAAATCACAGCGATTGAAATGAAGCCCTGTGATTGGTCGAAAACCTTGTGCGCCATGCGTTGTGCAAATGTGTGTACGCCCCGCTATATCTCTGGCACGCGCAGTAGCAGCCCTATCCGACTTCCAAGCTTTTGCATGGATGGCATCCGTAATTATATACTTCCAAGTGGTAGTACCAAAAAGATCCGACAGAGAGCGCCACTACTGCCTCTACACAGTTTAACAGTATCTGTTATAATGTGAATAAATAATATAATGGGTTTTTTCACTACAAAATAAATGTTGAATCTATTACAATAGATTCATAGACTTTCAATAATAATTGTTACGAAAAAAATTTAAGGAAATAGTGATAGCGATAGAGAAAATAGTTAAAAATACATATGGTTTTCCACACAGTGTCAAAGTATTATAAAGATCGAATTATTAATAATTAATAATAATGTAATTACCTGACGGAATAATTCACCTGGAAATATAATTTCAAAATTAATTTACATAATTAAAAAATAATTGATGGTTAGTAATATTAAGTGATATATGTTGTACTTAGACAAATAGATGTAATTGTTTTTAAAAAGGTGTTTTAAATTTGTAGGTAGGAAAAATAATTTATTGGTGATAATCTTATTTTTGTTGATAAATAACATCGATAAATTACTATAATATTTGCAACAATATTATAACTAATCAATCACATTGATAAAAAATTATAATTTTTTATGTTTCATTATATTCAATGTAGATATTTCTTGGGTGCATAATTTTTGTTTCTTCATATTTCTTCGTATCTTGTACAGTTCGATGGCAAAATGGAATTTTTGATTTTTTTTTGTGACATCAAAATTTGAATTTTCGATTTTTCATGAAAATTCAAAAAGTTATGATAATCTTGTCGTAATTTGATAAAGCAACTTTTTTCTTCTCTTGACTTTTTTCATATCGTGCGTTGCTTGGCTTAAAATGTTAATTTTTTTTTTGGGGGGGAATTTGAAAATGTTGTAACTCTGATAATTTTCCTTTTATCGAAAAAAGTCATAAGGATAAATTGTTCAAGTTTCCGAGTAATAACAAATAACAGCCGTACATAGAATTTTTAAACCTATAAAAAAATGGTCTAAAAAAATTTGAAAATGCACAATCCAATCCGAGTAGTTTTTCAAAAGTTAACAGATATACAGACAATGACAAGAACAACAACGACAACGACAGACACCGACGTAAAAACTATTTTTTCTGACTTAGGGGGCCTCAAAACATCGACATTTGATGGAATCCGCGAAAGCCATTTTTCGCATAAAACCAATACCTTCTCATTATGATGAGAATGTAAAAACATGTTTTTTTTCATTAAATGATAATAATTTCAAGAAATATACATGCTAAAAATTTGAAAAAAATTATTGCTCCGTTAAGATTGTAACTAAATTGTAACTGAAATTGTTAATACAGTTAAAAAAAATTATTGCATCAAAAAATTATAGTTTGAAAAAATCCTTTTACCGCAATATTCATTTGATTTTTAAATAATAAAAATATCTAGTTCTGCACTGCAACCTTTCAAAATTTATTATTGCAGCTCGCAATATACGTGGACAGGCATTTTAGTTACAGTTGGATTTTTTTACCAAACATTGTATTTTGCCAACAAAAAGATTGAGGAAAAAAATAATTATTATTTTTGTTCATATTAAACTGAATCTTCTAAATAAATGTTTTGACATTTCTTTGAGGTTAGAATAGAGTCGAATTCCATTTGCTCGTGAGAAAGAATTTAATTTAAATAATTTTTTACTATATTTTTGTGATAAATTTCTTCTCCTTAATATAGGCTGTGAATATTCATTTCACACTGCAAATTTCATTCATGTTTTTTAAATGTAAAAATGTAAACAATATACATACCGCCCTAATAGCACGGAACGTTCCTGGGACGTTCCCGGGACGTTCCGCGGGAACTTTCGGAACGTTCCAGCGGAACGTTCCCGGAACGTGTAAAATTTCCGCCGCTTGGGAACGTTCCACTGGAACGTTCCAAACATAAATTAACGTTATTGTTATTATTATCAATAAATATCTCGTAAACCGTAAGTGATAGGTCAAAATCGATGTCAGTTTATGATACGGATATCATATTATAGTGTAGTATATGCGGTACTCAAAACTCAAAAATGACATCCATTTTTACCTATCTCTTACGGTTTACGAGATAATTGTTGTTAAAAATAACAATAATGGAAAGTTCCCCTCAGGTCCCAGTGGAACGTTCCCAACGGGCGGACATTTTACACGTTCCGGGAACGTTCCGAAGGTGCCCGCGGAACGTTCCAGGAACGTTCCCGGAATGTTCCGTGCTATTATTGCGATGCCATAACATTGCCAGCAGGATCCTTCACTTCGCGCTTCCAAACTATATCCTCATATAAAAAATGCACTTCACAAACTAGCATCCCCGGTTTTAATATGTAATCTTTCCTCGGAATCGCCTTTTCCCATTCTAGTAGTCTATTTGCTTCAGATGGAACCGTAAAATGATGGCACTTTTCTTTATTAGGGAAATCGTACCCCGAATCAAAATTCGGTACGATACACCTGTGTCCAACCATTTTCAGTTTGCAAAAACTTCCACTAAGTATTTAGAAACAATATTGTACATGTCACATCACTTAACTATTGTCAATAAAAAATAATTTTAATACTAAATATTACTATTCAATAATAGCCCATGACAGATACTGTTAAACTGTGTAGAGGCAGTAGTGGCGCTCTCTGTCGGGTTTTTTTGGTACTACCACTTGGAAGTATATATTTACGGATATCATTTCATGGAGTCGGATAGGACTGCGCAGTAGTGATTCCTGTGTATTTTTAGGTTATGTAACGCCATGTGTCAATCAAAAATACAGAGGAATCACTACTGCGCATGCCAGAGATATCCGCGTTCTAATTGTGGACTACCATGGCAGATGAAAGCAGAAACTCATGAGAGTGACAGAGAAAAATAGATCTATCCGTCTCTTTCACTCTCTTGAGTTTCCGCTTTCATCTGCCATGGGAGTCCACCATCAAACGTTCAAATTTGGCAAAAAACGTAAAATCACTCAAGATTTCAGCCAATGATATTCTCCTAGTAATCCACAGAAATACTGCGATTGGTTGAAATGTGTAGTTGCTGTTTGTTACCTGCACAAATATAAAAATAAATGCACCACAAAGGTAAAGGCTCTTTTACGCGTTCCGTATTCCATCAGTCACTCAGTCGTCGATCGCCCAAAATATCGAAATATGCATTCACACCTTCGCAAAATTCATTTAAATCTAGTAATGATGTTCATGATGCAAAACTAATCTTAGATGGCAGCACTGAGCCGAGTACTAGACCCTCTGTCAATCAGATACGAATTTCAAGAAAGGAAATTTTGTTAATAAGTATAAATTGCCATTTATACCTTGTAAGCATAACAAAATACATTTTTAAAACATTTTTATCAATATTTATCATACATCATTCGTAAAAGGTTGATAAATCCTTTTCTGACTGTCACATACAAAGTGAGGTTAAGTTTACTATAGTTCACCATACATCCCATTGTATGTATTTTTTCCACTAAGAGTATAAATTACCTTCGTATATAAGCACTAAACATAATTTAAAGATTATTTACCCTCATATATTTAATTATAAGCAACCGCACACCTTGCACCATATTTGTTTTGTCTCTCATCGACAGAGGGTCTAGTACTCGGTTCGGTGCTGCCACCTACGATTAGTTTTGCACCATGAACCTCCTATCTTAGTTATCTTCTGAAACTCACTGAAAGATTAATAAACTATTACCAGACTTCAGTGAATTTTCCGGAAGTCTGAATGGATATTTCGATATGTTGGTCGGTCGACGACCGATCGACGGAAGGTGTAAAAGAGCCATAAAGTTTTTTATGGTTTTCCAGTTCAACTTTCATCTCTCGCCTTGTTTACAAACTGAAACAAACCTGCCAAACCATGCGCAGTGCGAAAGCGAGTTGCAGCGTCGTCCGCTAAAAACTGTCAAATCCTCTCCTAAATTAAAATATTTCGGAAATCTCTCCACTATATCAACTCGGGTCTTTTTTAAACTGTTTCATTTTTATTTCTGCGTATTTTAACATTTTGCATTTTTTTTCTTGCCTGATTACAAAAAAAGTAAAATGTTTACTTATTTCACCGTAAGCCCAATGCTAAAGTTAGGTACCATATTTCCACTCACGCGACAGTTGTCGCACATGCTCAATACTGTACGTCATCTAGATAAATACATCTTTGAAAAAAAGTAGGGTTAAGTTTACCTTCGCCAGGCGGTGTAATGTACGTATGTCTCACGTTGGATAGAATTTCATTGTCTCGAATGATTCCTATTCCCAATTTATTAGCACTGCCTTCAAATCCTATAGCTATCATGACTTCAACGTAATTTGCGAAATCTACAAATTTGGAACTTCCAGCACTTATTCATGTTTGGTAAATACCACGTTTGTGTTAAATACCATAGACAACGGACATAAGGAGAACTGAAAATTAGACAAATTTTCTCGTTTAAAAATAGTTACAATTCTTCCCGAGCGCAGCGATAGTGCTACACAAGTAGAAATAGCCGCCGTCTATATTGACATGTCATGACAACACGTTGGCATGAACACGGACGTATGAATTAGAAGTTCCTAGCGCAGGACTTAGCACTTTCAGCAATTGTTGGCTGCCACGACAAGTGTGTGGCTGACAGAAAGTTTTTATGTCGTTTTTTTCTTCGGTTTCCAGGAATCCTGCAAAGGTTTGCGGTCTTTACGGTTTCGGTCGTTATGGTTACGGCTCATCGTCAACACCGAAGGGTCTGAATTTTTTCTACTCGAATTTACAATACATTTTAGCTTAAATTTTAATATTCCGTGAAGGACTAGGGACTATAGGGACCAGTCGAAGGACATGTTTAACGAATACTTATTAGAGGCTCATTAACCTACTCTTTTGGCTGCCACTGGCAGCCAAGACAGTCAATGGCTCCATTCTGATGCGCCTACTGTTCCCTGTTGGGACTAATGATCAGGGATGTGCAGTTACGCGTAACTGGAGGTTTTTGACGTAAAATACCTAAGTGAAGTATTTTACGTCGAAAACAGGTAAAATACCTAGTAAATTACGTGCCAAGATGGCGGACCTGTAGAACTGTGCATAACCTCACTTTTTTGGATTTCTGGTATCGGCATTCGTAAGGGTTTTTTTTTTAATGCCTATATTGTTAACTAAAAAAAAATAATATCAACCAGGGATGTGCAGTTACGCGTAACTGGAAGTTTTTGACGTATAATACCTAAAGGAGGTATTTTACGTGAAATACCTCGAATGTGTAAAATACATGTAGAAAACCTCTGATTGGCTGTCTGATTCAAGTTTTCAATTTCCCGCCTCAGAGATGGCGCCCTCATATATAGAACAAGACGTAATTTACATAATGTAGAAAACTGATGACGTAAAATACCAGGTAAATTACCGTAGAAAACCAAGTAAATTACCACGAGTATTTTACTTACCCATCACTGCTAATGATGGACTCCCAAGGCATATGAAAGCAGTGGATGTAGAGTTCTTAAATTCTCGAGAATTTAAGTTCGGGTTATATAACGGAGAATATGACAGAATTTAGGAGAATTTAAAAGAATTTATGATTTTTAACAATGTGTTAAGAATATTGTTATTGTTAACGTTATTTACATAGTTACACATAAGTTATTTACTTATATAAATATATTTATAAATAAATAAAAATACATAGAAGAAGTTTTACTGTTAAAATATTAAGATTTTATATTGTAAATTATCTCAATTTAAATTTACCGCCAATTTATCAAAAATTGAGTTGAAATTTTGATTTTATTTTCTGTCTTTATACCTGCATAATAATATTGTGTATATTATGAAAATTATCAATATTAATGACAAATTTCTTTCAAGTAATGAAAATATCATGTATTTCAGAAAATTTGCACTAAAAGTAAATGATTACAACTCAAAATCATAAGTCAAAGTACATTTACGTATCATAGTTATTGGAATATATGTATTGTTGCTTTTCATTTCTAACCACAATGTCGTAAAATTTCAAAATACACGTAGAACCCAGCTAAAAAAATCCACGTAATTCCTCGTGGTATGTTGGTAGGAAATTACCACATGGCAATTCCACGTAGTAACTCCACGTGGTAATTTTACGTGGAATCGCCGCGTGGTAATTTCTGGAAAAAATTTTCAAGTCCAAAAATTAAAAAAATACTTTTGTTCAAGAAAACTTTTTTGCACTTTTTTGACCTGACAATTTTTAAAATAAATTATCAAGTGATAATAGCAAGTAAAATCACCACGTGGCAATTTCACGTCGACGTGCGACGTGAACTAACCATGTACTACGTGAAATTACCACGTAGATTTTTTAACTGGAAAAACTACAATCTTCAAGTAACGAGTCGAAGAAGGTGTAAACCATGTTTATTATTACAACTTGTTGGGAAGGAGGTATAGATTTTTTAGATTGATCTAGAATGTTCGTGTTATTTATTTAAATAACACGATCGTTCCGCAACACTGCTCCGACCCAGGTTGCTAATCAATCTCTCTAGCGATCACACCAAGTAAAGAGCTTCACAAGGTTGTTATGTGAGGTTCCCCACTCGGGACCATTAGTATCCAAGGTCCTTTGTTTCAGGCGTGATTCACTCTACTCACATTCTTTTTATAAACTATTTGTCGCCACACTTTTCTGTCCTGGCATACTTCTATAGCTTCCTTCACGTCCATGCATTTTTTCATGCAGGCTCTCCTGTTTCTATTGCTTTTTATATCTTTTCGGATTTGGGTCTCATTCACACATTCTAACCATTCTTTCCGCGATCTGCCTCTGGATAGTGATCCGAGAGAAGTCAAAAAATGTAAGTAAATAATAATAATTACTAATTAACATCTTTATCGATAGATTTACACTACTTTTTAGCAAAATGAACATTTTGAAGTCCTAATAAGTTCAACTCTTTGCTGAATCTATAAAAGTGTTCCTAAAAATTTGGAAAAATTATAAAATCAAGAATAAATCCTAGTTTTTAAATTTAAATCGACATAGAGCTCGATTAAATATTATGTGATTGCTGAGTATCCATACAAAATATTCACTCGTGCAATGTTAATTATTGGGAGCCAAGAGTCCAAGACTTGACGAAAAATTACGCGAAGGCGTATAATATGGTAGCATAGCTGCCATATTTCGGCGGCTATACACCTGTAAGGTACCTCTTTAACCTTGTCAAGAGCGCCATCTGATAGGCTACAGTGTAAAAAGACAGTGGGGTTCATGTTGCAAAATGCAATAAGCTCGACCTTTATGTGCTGCATTCTGAACTGGTGAAAAATCCCGTATTTATAGAATACAATTGTTTCGTAGGATACGGTAAACGCTAAATGATACGCTAACGGACTTCGGATACATATGATACAATGTTATACAGTAGGTCCCACACAATATCACCGTGTTTCGCATAATATGATACAATATCACGCAATATGATAAAACATGAAACCGCATCATACAATCTGATACATTATAAAATAATATGATACAATATTGTAAAACATCATACAATACGATCAAATACCATAGAATGTGATACAATATCGTATAATATGATCGAATATGATACAATATGATGCAATATGATACAGTATGGTACAATATGATACAATATTATACAACATGGCGCAATATGGTACTGTATAATACAATATGATGCACTATCACACAATATGATACACTATCATACAAAAAAAGTCAGGAATCGTCAGAAAAAAAGTCAGGACTTCTGACCATTTCTGACCACTCTTGTTACGTTTCTCGACAGAAATCGTCAGAATTCATGAGAAATGTTCAAAAATCGTCAGAGCTTGGGTTCGAAGGATAATCCTTTTATTAGGGGTACAAGAATAGAATGCCATAAAACCTAATCCCTTTTATATTAAAAATTCCTTTTATATTATTTATTTATATTTATTTATGCATATTCTCTTTTTACTTACATTTCATTATTAATATTTATATATTAAATGACTCTGAAGGTGAATCTGAAAATTTTGTCCGTTTTGACGTATCTCTTTTTCTTTACAAGATACATTATATTTATCCTAATTTTAAATGTTGTAGGGAAAGTTTTAGGTATCTGAAATCGTCAAAACCCGTAGATTCTGAATTTCTAACTTTTGAATCTGTATATATGCAACATTGAAAAAAAATTTATTTTTAATTTTTAATCCTTTTGGGTTGGCCTACCTGCGGTCCTAGCCGATGAGCTACCTGATAGGATGTGAATTAGCATATCTTCAGAAATAGTCAGACTCGTCAGGAATGGTCAGGATGTTCAGGAATCGTCAGAACTTCTGACCATTTTTGACGATTCCTGACTTTTTTTTAGTAGGGATGGTACAATATGATGGAATGTGATACAATATTATACAATATGATGCAATATGATACAGTAAGATATAATATGATACACTATACCATTGTATGATACAATATGATACAACATCATACAATATGATTCAATACTATACAGTATTATATAATATGATTCACTATCACACTATATGATACTGTATGATACAATATCATACGATATGATACAATATGATACAGCATATTTTTTTTAATTAAATTTATTCAGAAGAAAGATCTCCTTTCGCCCCGCTGGGATTCGAACGCCAGGTCAACTGATTTCCGGTCATATGCTCTAACCACTGAGCTACTAGACAGATCAGAAGAAGAATCCTTTTCTGAAACACGCTTTATTTTGCAAGATGTTATATACAAGTCAATTTTGACAAGGAATATGTATTATCATCGGAGATGGTAACGATCAATCAGGAGAGAAATCTTTTCACACACACTGTGAAAATGGAAATCTACAGTATCGATCAAAGTTATGTCCTCTCAGTTGACCTGGCGTTCGAATCCCAGCGGAGCGAAAGGAGAAGATCTTTTTTCTGAATAAATTGAATTAAATTTTTTTTTAAATTTATAGCTCCACCTAGTCTGAGATGACGTTAAATATTTTCTGTATTAGAGGATATAACTTTGATCGATACTGTAGATTTCCATTTTCACAGTGTGTGTGAAAAGATTCCTCTTCTGATTGATCGTTACCATCTCCGATGATAATACAGATTCCTAGTAAAAATACAGCATAATACACTATGATACAATACGAAACAATATCATACACTATGATACAGTATGATATGATATACAGTATGCCGTACCAAGTTACACTATGATACACTATGAAGATGCACCACGATACTATATGGTACACTATGATACATTATGATCCGCTATGATAGGTTATGTTACGCTATGATAGGCTATGATACTCTTTGATAAAATATAATACATTATAATATAATATAATATAATACAGTATTATATGATATAATTGATTTTAGTATCTGTGTACTGTTTTTAAAAAGATGAATTTTCTATTTCTAAACCTGAAACCTTCTCTCTCTCTCTCTCTGCACTCTCTTACTATGCGATCTCCTCAAAACTCATGATGATTCCTCGCGAAAAAAATCAAAGTTAATCCATCAAAGTTTCATTTATCTCGTGTGACTTCACTGCCACACACTGTTTTTTAATACCTGCTTTTATGTAAATAACAACTTATCCATCTATGTAAATCACATTTATATCACAGTGGTAATTAATGCAAAATGTCAACATTGGCGGTTGCCATTTAATACGCGTGCCATGCTAGCGCCGTACGCGGGAACGGGAAGTATTGTAACCAGTTTCATACGACAACAATTTGCTAATTTTCGGATACACTACTTTGGTCTCCTTACGTCTATTCTCCATGACCCGTGCGGACAAGATTCTTGCGAAAATTACCCGATTTTTATCTTACGGATGTCGCAGAGAATTTTACAAACCAATACCGAAGCACGTTGCACGTAGGTGACAGCATGCGTCACCTAGTTGCACACACATGTAACATTGGGTTAAACAGACACACTACACACACGACGTTCATCCGCGGGGAACGGTCATCAGTGCGGTGTTGCACTGTTTTCTGCAGTGTGTGGGAAGAGATTTCGTCGCTGCGGTTTCTCGCGGTATTGATGATTTCCATTTTAGGAAATCGTACCCGCTTCTAGTATGTTAACCAAGAAACCAAATCGAGGTTTTGGTACCATTGCAAAAGTCGCTTTTCTCGTCGAATTAGCGGGTTTTTGTGGGGCTTATGCAGTCTGGCATCGCATGAACGTATCACAGGGTGAGTAACAATTGTAACAATCGGCGAATACTTTTGTTCCAATCCAGTTTTTAGGTTATTTCCTGCCAAACGGCAAGCGAATTTCCGATTTGGCGATTTCACATAAGGTACAAATTAAATGGGCACAAATCAACAAGTCCTATACGTGGTTTCGCAAAAGGTAACGGTACGGAGGGAAGGCCTAGATAATCACCGAGTGTAATTAGACTCAATTAGGTATCAGAAAATGAGAAAAACAGGACACTGAATTGAGGATTGATAGTCAGAGTAATGAGAACTGTCTTATTTCGGTATTTTGGTTTTGGAGTTTTTGTGATTTCAAGGGTTTTGACTGTCATTTCATAATTCTGGAATGCGGAAATTGAATTTTAAGTTTTGAGGTTAGAAAAAGGTAAAAAGTGAATTCGCGTTTAAAGGGGTGGTTTCCAATGGTCAGGTTAGGTTTTGGATTAATTTTGGAAGTAGTTACTTGTATCAAGAATGTAGTACATGTATTCTTGCGACAAAGTTCATTTTGAAGTCTAATACTCAAATTAATTATTAAATTAATATAAGTTTTCTTAATTAATGCATAAAATGTATCGTGCATAGTGATATTTATCATTTATGATGGACAATCGTGTTTGAAAGCATGCTTTATATGCATAAGTAGAAATCGGGGTGCCCGCTGAATCGGGAAATACCAGGAAATTACTTTAAGACTGCCAAATTTGTATGATAAAATCCTATTTAATTACGTGTTACTTTAAGTGTCACTTATAGGTATTAAATAAAACTATTCAATTTCGAACAAGTTTAATGTGCAATTATTCAGAAATTATTATTCCAATTTGAAATTTTAGAATTTTCAATGGTTTGAAGATTCGAATTTGAAAAACCTTTTCTTAGGCAGCCATTTTTAACTATTCAATTCAAAAAGGTATATATTTTGAAAATTATTTAATTGTACACACCTGAAATCTGCATTATTATCAAATAGTGAAAGAGTTCAGTAATTAAAGTATTAGAAATTTAAAACTTTTCTGTTCAGTTTATAAGCTTGAATTTGAACTTTTTTGTTTTGAAAGTATGTAATTTAAAAGGACACAGATATTCATGGTAGTTAAAATTTGGCTATTCGTATCACAATTGACACAGATTGGTCGAGTTGGATAAGGGGGTCCCCCACCCCAATTTATTCGTTTTCGGGAACAAGAAATTCCATGGGGGTTTAAATGGGAAAAGCTCGAAAATTCTATTTTTTTCGAATCTCTTACAGACTTACAGTATGTCGCTTATTAATCAGTATTTTATTTTATCAATGAAATCGGTATGAAAAAATAACTCAATAACGTGACTAAAAAAATGATTATTGTTCAAAAAATTAGGGTATAAGTTCTGAAATAAGAAAATACTGAATAATAAGCTATGTACATATGAGAAGTCGGAAGTAAATGGTGATTACTGTTTTAAATCATTGCAAACTGTCTTCCACAATAAATATAGCTCTTTACATTAATTAACTTTTCAATATTTACAGGAAACAAAACCTTTTTTTAAACAAATGAAAATTGTTTAAATAATTGCCAAATATTGTGAAAAAATATATATTATTCTTAACATTCGTCAATTGTATAATTAATTCCAGAAAATAATTACTTACCACGATTTACAGGAGAAAAGTTCCTTTAACAAATCAAAATTGTTCAAATAATTCTAAATATGTTAAAGAAGAAATATTATTCTTGAAGTTCATCAACTGTATAATTTATGTCGAAAAATATTAACTTTTCACGATTTACGGACGAAAAAATTATTTAAACGACTAATAATTGTTTAACAAATTGAGCATTAGTTACAAATACTTGGAAGCCTATGACTTATCGAATAAAAATAAGTAATTTTTAGAAAATTAAAAAAATACAGTCTTCAGCATGAATTTTACATAAAACTTTGCATTTTTTTTGGCATTTTGCGGGCACAATACAAGGGGGTTGGGGGTGTCAAAACTAAACTTTATTTGGTGGAAATTATTCCTTGAACATTCCTTAAAAGATGACTAAACTTTAATTTACAATAAGTAAATAACAAGTACTTCTTTTTTCAATTCTTTCGAAAACTAGCTTTTCCCATTTAAATCCCCATGTTGATTTCAAAATCCTGGGGGCACGGGTTACTTTTGACCAAAAAAATAGGAAATTTCATTTTCCGGAAAAAGAACAAACTGGGGGGATCAATCACCAAAACTCGAAAGTCGAATTTTTACATGTATAAATTTGGATCACCCTAAGCTACATTTTTCCCATACCATTACTGGTACACGAGTAGACACTCCGAATTAAAATTTTAAAACGTCACTGTCAAACCTTTCCATGTTCGAAAACGTTCAATGTTTAAGTTTTTAAATTTTTTAGTTTTCATTGTTACAATTTAAAAAATTGTATTCAGTTTGAAAACTTAAATTTTTAATGGAAGCCAAGTGTCGAAAAGAATCCTAAGTATATAGTTTTTTGGCCAAAACAGATAAAAAGGTTCCACGTTCCATATTATTTCAGTTTTCCTCTAAATTTCCTAAGCCAAAAATCTGAGACAAAAAAGTGTTCGCAACAATTAAGATAATATTCAGAAAAAGGACAACCTGGAAACAAGGTTTAATTCCTGAAAACGGAAACAAACAAGAGGCATTCACGTCAAATGTCCTAATCCGAAAATTGATGTTGATCGATCCAAATAAAGCTTGTCCTAAATGTTGCACTATTGGATATTAAATTAATTAGTAATTTATGCAAAAAAATATTTTCCGTTTTGTCAAATACTTGCTGAACTGGACGAAGATTTTGAGATTTTACGCGAACGCCCTCTGTTTCGCGTATCGGTAACATTTTGTTCTAACATTTCTGCAATTGCCTACATTTAATAGAGAAACCTTAGAATATTAGCAACAGTAGAGCAGAATCGCACATATTATTTCAACTACATTTTTTTTTTTTCATACAGAAACCTCTCAGAATGTTTATATTTTTGTAATTCGTTTAAATTGAGTATTATACACATCTAAATTAGCCTTCGGCAGAAAGTAATCCATGTTCTTAACGCAATCCTATATTAAGAATCACATTTTATTTTCCCTTCTTTTGGAATGTCGTCTGATTCTAAAAATAGTACCTCAACGTAGGTTGTAGTATACATTTCCTTTCAAGAAAGGATTGTGTTTCATATGCCTACTTCATATTGATATAAATAAGTAATAATATTAAGAGATGACCTTTTTTTCTATAGCCGGCATTTTTAGTCATTTCGTAGAAATTCAGAAATGGTGTTAGGAGATTTGTGTATTTTCTCCTTTAAACTTCCCGTTTTCCTATAATTATTTTTCTTTTTCAGATTTCAGGTATTATATGAACAATAAATATCCAAAGGTTCTTAACTGGTATTATACTCTTGGTGAACAACTGGACCCATCTCTGCAAGTGAGAACCCTAGATAAAGTAAACTGGCAAACTCAAAACAAGCTCGATGCTTAGGACTTGATGGCGTTCGTCAAGTCCTTTGTCCTATTGATATCTGGTGGAAGTTTAGGATATCTACTTGTGAAACTTATTAATCTCAGCCAGTCCGATGTAGTTAAGGTGAGCAGCCAAATGCATATTACATAATTGCCTTGTGTGCACACTATTTCCAAAAGCTGGGAAACCTTTTTTAAAAATCTGGTCAAAAACGCATAAAATGACAGATAATTTTTTTTTTTTAATTGTTGAGGTTTTTCCTTCTGCCCATTTAAAAAGTAAAGTAAATATTAGTTCAAAGTAGGAAGTCGAATATACTGTCATTGCGACGTATCAAAAAAATATTTCGTTAAAAAAAAACTACATACGAGAAGCATACAAATATATTTGTTCCAAAGTACGTCAATACAATACTACTGTCCAAACTAAAAAGATTTGTAAGTGCTGTCTGGGTTGAACGGAGAAATCCAAGAAAAACCGTTTGTGCAGTACAAAAATTGATTACTTGAACAATTTCTGTTAGAAAATGTACTTGCGGATTTTTCTGGAATCAAAGCCCAGTTAAGAAATACGCAAAATCACTTGCGCTGGGAAGTTATCGAGCGCCGGCCCTCGCTGCAACAGAACAAATGCAATAACGACATGCAAGGCATGGGGTGATGGTGGGGGGGCCTGTCACCACTTACGATGCTGTCGCTTGCGGATTTCTTCGCTTGGACATCTTTGCTCGATTCGACATATTTACAACATGAGACTTTGAGTAATGCACATGCGGAGTTTTTATTTGGTAATAAGCACCGTGCTTGACCACTTTTGCCAAACAAAATATCCGCAAAGTGCTCTGCGTATATTATTCTCTTGTATTTCGTGACGAATTCGACTTTCTTACAAATTTCAGGCACCGCAAAGTACTTTCCATATATTTTTCCGTTGCATTTGATCAATTTTCTCAATATTCGCAATTTTCAACATTCATTTTTTATTATAAATAATTAGGAATTTCAATTTTAATTATGATAGACGCAGTTTACCCTCACGATTCCACTGAAACGAAAAATTCATTTTTAGAAAAAATGTTACTTAACCATGTTTTTCCATTATATGGCAGAATAGTCATAAATATTCAGTGATTATAATGCTTTTTATGAAATCATTTTTTAAATATTCCTTCTAATGTAGTAACCAATTTTAATTTTTTTTCACTGTAATTAAATCAAGAGTCTCTGAATGTATTTCACGGCTTTTAAGCCTTTCCCACATTTCCCCCTTTTTTGTCTTGAATTCAGAATGAATGAATAGAACCTATACGTTCTTATATCATATATTGAGAAAAAAGTACGGTTGAATCAAAAGTTCCGGTGATATTGAATCCTGTATTATTGATACAATAGTTTCTGCAAATAATTAAATACATTTCGCTTTGAGTAAAATAATTCGGATCTTTAAATTAAAAACACAGTACTATAGATCGTAACGTTGATGATACTATGAAGAAAATTTTTTATTCAAAGTGATAAGCATATTTTGGGTAAAATTTAAAATAAAGTAAAAATTTGGTAAAATGGGGTAAAGTTGTTCACCAATTAATTCTCACCAAATAAATTTCAAAATAAAGTTTGACAGCTCTACTAATTAAAACAATTGATAATCTTTACTTTTTTGCCCTAGGAAATTTGATATTGAATTTTAAAATATAAATTAGGAGGTGAGCAACTTTACCCCGTTTTACGGTATTTATCGTGAAATAAATTTCAAATAATTAGTATCTGAAAAAATCCTTACAGTTTTTCTCTGGAGGACAAGTTTATCTAGAATTCAAAGACAAGCGTCAAGGAAAGAATATTATTGAAGTCAGCTGTCCTATGCACGAAGATAGTCAATTAAACGAAGGCCAAGCCACTAATGGTGACAAATCAAAATAACGTTCAATAAAAGTATGGATCCTTCTGTGGTGGTAGAGGGAAGCTTACCCGATCGAATTAACAAAAGAGATCGGGAGCGTAAGAACGTGATTGAAAAGAGGCGTGAGGAAAGACAGCAACTAGCTGTGGAGTCAGAGCAATCCAGCTACTTTAAGGACACCTTTTATTCTTCGTGTTCTAAAGTCAAAGACTTGCTTGATACTGTATCTAGTGCTCCCATTTCCACTCTGGCAAGTATTTTTGACAAGGCGAATAAGGAAATCCTAACTTTGAAGAATTACCTGCATCAGTCCAAGATGTTCCTCAAGGTATATGACATTCGAAAGGCTCAGGAAAATCTGCAAATGCTCGAAAGCGAAGCGTTGGAATTGGAGATGAAGCTTCTACCTAAGAAGAAATTTGGATTTAAGAACCGAAGGGTCGTGAAGAAACCGTCTGATAATCCGCATGATGTTACGGATGGCTTGAAGGTAATTTAAAACTATTTTCTATTGTTTCCATACACGACGCGAAATTATTTTTACATTCTTATTCATGAGAGTGTAATCTAATCGACCAAATTTTCGATCTCTAGTTTTTAACGGATCTTTACGTTTCGACACTCACAGAGTCCAAAACTCATAAAATTTGGACGGGGTCTGCCTGTCTGTTTGAAACGCAGTATATAGGTTTTTGTGGTTACCTGAATTTTGTAACCACGCTAACTTTTGAAGGACTTGTCCAAAGATTTCCGACCAAAATAAAAAAATTGAGAGCATTTTCAAAATTTAAAGAAAACAAGTTTTTAAGAATTTTTGCAATTTTTGTCAAAGATTCTGATTCATGAAAAAGGACTTGCAAATTATCCTTATGGCATTTTTAATTTCGATGAAAATAAAAAAGTTATATGCTTATCAACATTTTGAAAATTTTCAAAAAATATAAGAAAAAAAAGGTTTTTTCTGATATATTAAGAAATATCAATCCAAATTCTTACTAGATATAAAATGTAAGTAAATCGAAATTTCGAATCGTTATTTTTTGTAGATTTTAACAAGATTTACAAATTGTCTTAATGAAATTTCTTATTTGGAAACAAATTGAAAATGTTCTTGTTTAATTAATCATAGTAGAGTTGTTTTAGAACTAAAGTTTGAACAAACGGAATGTAAGCCTACTACTTAACGTCTCTAAATAGTAAATGAAAAAAAAAGACCCGCTGCGCGGACACATTCTCATTGCGCGCTTCGTGCGCTCTCGCGCTTTGTGCTCGTTTTCGTACGTTTAATGCTTGCATTTCAACTACAGTTTTTTAAATGTCCTAAATATTGTAACATAAATCGAAAACTGTGATATAAAACTCTGAGGAACTACAGTCATAAATTGGAACTGAAATTGAACATCATATAAGAAGTAGGTCTGTTTTTCAATATATTATTAATAAAAAAATACAATTCTTTTTTAAATTTACTAAACAGAGACATTAAGCCGTAGGCTTTGATTCCGTTCGTTCAAACTTCAGTTATAAGACAACTCTACTTTGATTAATTAATCTAGAAAATTTTCAATTTGTGTCCAATTGAACAATTTCATTAAGATAATTTATAAATCTGGTTAAAATCTACTAAAATAACGAGTGAATTAATTTCTGATGTTAGATATTGTCGATTACTCATCAAATAATTTTCTGGAGAAACGAAAAAAAAATCTAGCATCAGAAATTAATTAATTACCCTGGTCGACAAAATAACATCAATTATTCAATAACGAGTTCAACTTACGGATCTTTTAAAAACCAAAATTGCATATTTTTTAAAATGATGTAATTTTGAATTTTCGTCTAATTGAAAATTTTCATGGGAATTAGTTTCGAAATATATTTTATATCTGGTAAAAATTTGGACCGATATTTCTTAATCTGGGGCATAATTTCTGAAGTGTACCCACCTCGAAAATGAAAGTTGTCCGATCGGGCTAAAAATTGGCCCAATTGTAGTCCTATTAGATAGTACTCCTCACACCAAAAATTAATTCATTTTGATAATTATTTATCAAAGTGGAGGGGGTACAATTTTGTGTTTTTTAAGAAAAGCTTTACTTTCAAACGTTTGTAACTTTTGTCCTATTGCCTTAAACAAAATTTCATTTGAAATATTTTCGATAGAATTTTTCACACGCTTTCTGGTGGCAATAACGATTTTTGAAAAAAATCAACATTTGACCCAAATTTTCGAAAATCAAAAATAAATTTAACTTTTTTTCAAACTTGGGCACTTTTTTTTTCTTCAAAATAGTTTTAAAAGAAAGCTGAGATTTTTTCCTATAAGACCTCCAATTTTTAGAGTGGCAAATTAATTTGTCTTTGAGCAATAGAACGATACATAAACAAGATGCCGTGATAGGGCCGGTGGCGCGCCATCTCCCCTAGTGCGCTCAGGCCGAGGATCTTTGTGCAACGCTTTAGTGCCAGTTTTTTAAGTTAAGTAATATTATATGCTGCTAGAATAACTGTTCTCTGCATTTTCAGGGTGAATTAACAAAGACCTGCATTATTGTAAGTGTAAAATTAATTGGGAATATGCTTTAAAAATTAGAAGTGAGAATATACATCTTTTAAATTTACATTTTTCTTCAAAAACCTGAAGGAAAATTTATTGCCTGGGGAGTTTTTGATTTGCTTCGATTTTGCTGAGAATTACGCATTCATAATCCAGAATGTAGCGCAATGATAATTTAGCTCATGACATGGTGGCTGTTCACGAGTATCAAAAGATAATAGTAGAATACTTGAAAACTCATTTCAGGCCAAGTAAAATCTACTATTTCACTGATGGTACAGGGCAAAATTTCAAAAAAAAGGAGTAGCTTTGTTAATCTCCAAGCCCATGAAGAAGATTTTGGTATCCAAGCTGAATGGCACTTCCATGGAACATCTCATGGTAAGGGTGCATGTGATGGTATAGGAGCGAATATAAAGAGACAAGCAGTACGTTCAAGCTTACAATGTTCTCCGAAACATCACATGCTCACTCTCCATGCTTTGTTTCAGTGGGCAAACAGTAACTGTAAGGAAACCGAAATTTTTTTCAGCAGCAAAGAAAATCACGCCTTAGCCACCGAGTGACTGAAAACCAGATTTGACAAAGCTGTCATGATGCCAGATACATTACAGTACCACGCTTTCATTTCCACTCAAGGCGGAAAACTTCAACTCAAGAAGTTTTCGTCCTCTGAGAAATACGACATCTTCTCGAATGGCAAAAAACAAAAACCGCAAAAGAAGCCTGCAAAGAAAACAACTGTTGAAACTATCGCCAAAAAATCGAACAGAAAGACAGATAATATTACCATGTAATATTACTTAACTTAAAAAACTGGCACTCAAGCGTTGCACAACGATCCTCGGCGTGAGCGCACTAGGGAAAATCGCGCGCCACCCGCCCTATCACGGCATCTTGTTTACGTATCGTTCTATTACTCAAAGACAAATTAATTTGCCACTCTGAAAATTGGAGGTCTTATAGGAAAAAATCTCAGCTTTCGTTTAAAAATATTTCGAAGAAAAAAAAAAAGTGCCCAAGTTTGAAAAAAAGTCAAATTTATTTTTGATTTTCAAAAATTTGGGTCAAATTTCGATTTTTTTCAAAAATCGTTATTACCACCAGAAATTTTATGAAAAATTCTATCGAAAACATTTCAAGTGAAATTTTGTTTAAGGCAATAGGACAAAAGTTACAAACGTTTGAAAGTACGGCTTTTCTCAAAAAACCCAAAAATTGTACCCCCTCCACTTTGATAAATAATTATCAAAATAAATTAAATTTTGGTGTGAGGAGTACTATCTAGTAGGACTACAATTGGGCCAATTTTCAGCCTGATCAGACAACTTTCGTTTTCGAGGTGGGTACACTTCAGAAATTATGCCCCATCTATGAAAAAAAAAAATTTTTCTATTTTTTGAAAATTGTTAAAAAATTTTAAATGTTGATAATTTTTTAAATGATATTTCTTAATCTATCAAAATAATTTTTTTTTTCTATTTTTTGAAAATTTTTAAAATGTTGAAAACCATAAAACTTTTTTAATTTTCATCGAAATTAAAAATGGCATTAGGATAATTTGCAAGTCTTTTGGTCGTGTACCGGAAACTTTGACAACTTCCAAAACAATTAAAAAAATTTTGTTTCAAATTTTGAAAATGCTCTAACTTTTTGAATTTTGGTCTAATCGAAAAATTTAATTGGGACAGTTTCGAAATATATTTGATATGTAGTAAAAAAAATTAAATGAAATTACTTAATCTAGCAGAAAAATAACTCTTTTAATTTTGATAAAAATTAAAAGTGCCATTAGGACAATTTGCAAGTCATTTGCAAAAACCAGAATATTAAAAAAAATCCTTAATTCTCATAATTTTTTTTTTTCAAATTTTGAAAATGCTCTAAATTTTTTTATTTTGTTCGGGAATATGTGGTTAACGAACTTGAACTTCATTTTGGGACCCTAAAAAAGTGTATTAAAGGCTGATTCGATTGGACAAATCCATCAAAAGTTAGAGTGGCTACAACAATCAGGTAACCATACAGACATATAGACACCGACAAAATTTTATGATTTTTGGACTCTGTGAGTGCCAAAACGTAAAGATCCGCAAAAAACTAGAGATCGCAAATTTGGACGATTACATTACACTCTCAAGAATTTGTATATTAACATTATATTGAAAAACATACCTACTTCTTATATGCTGTTCAATTTTGTCTACATTGTTTTATTTTTTAAAGAGAACCGTTTCTGTAACATAATTATCGAGTGCGAAGCGCGAGTGTCACAATGAGAATTGGATCGTCAATCTCGCAGATTCTTTGAGAACCTTCTCTGAAAAAAAAATTGAAAAACAATTTCAGTTCCAATTTATGACTTTAATTCGTCAGGGGTTTAAATCACAGTTTTTGATTTAAGTTACGGTATTTATGATATTGGAAAAAATGTAGTTGAAATGTAGCGCTAACAATAAAATAGAAAGCGGATATTAATATAAAATAGCAGCCACATTTAAAAAAAATCTGCCCGCTTCGCGGGCACATTCTCATGGCGCGCTTCGCGCGCGGCTCGCTTCGCTCGCAAGTTTGAGCGCGCCTACGGCGCGCGACTGTTGGATCTCGCGCTTCGCGCTCGATCATATATTTATCTCGCGCTTCGCGCTCGATTATGTATTCACCTCGCGCTACGCGCTCGGGCGTATTTGCATCGCGCTTTACGCTAGGCTCCTCTAGATTTTTGAACTTCGTGTTCGACTTCGATGAAAAGAAAAAGTTTGTTTGCAAATATTATAAAATTATCAAAACCTCTACATATTAAGTGATTGTTAAATTTTCTTTTATTTTAGACTGAAAAGGAACTTTATTTACTCAAGGTTCTATCGACCTTAAGGAACACATTCTCATCCAGACACTCGCGCTTCGCGCTCGATATTTGATTTGAAAATCATTTGAACCGTATGATAGAAACAAAAAAGTTGGAGCGCACTTACGGCGTGCGATTTGGTAAATACACTGAGCGCGCACTTTGTGCTTCGTGTTATATGTTCTTCATATACAAATTACTAAATTTGTATTTGATTTCAAATGAAAAGTAATGATATAATTGAGGCGACAAATTTTATTAGTTAACATTTTATTTTAGCTTGTGCCGTTTATCAAAAAAGTTAATTTTTTCATTTTGAATATATTCTTACCACAAAAATTGATTACGGGTGTGTAAGTCTTTTTTGAATGCACAATTTTTGTTCATTTATATGTTTTCGTATCTTGCATTGTTTTTTCAAAACTTTGATTTTTTTTACTGTCAATGTTATTTTCACGAATAAAACAAAAACCACGCATCCTATCGAAACATGAGTCACAATAAATTTGTACCTCTTCCATGGATGAACAAATTTTGTTTCGGTCATTTTTTCGTAGCTGGTAATATTCGTCTGAAAATTTGATTTTTCTATTTTCAATGCTGTTTTTTACGAATAAAACAAAAACTACGCGTCATATCAAAAAGTGAATGATAAGAAATTTGTAGATCTTTTTTAGGTGCACAATTTTGGTGAGATGATCTTTTCTGGTATCTTGCATAGTTTTACAGCAAAATGGCTTTTTTGATTTTTCATTAATTTTTTGTGCGATCAAAATTTGAATTTTTCGAAAAATTCAAAAAGTTGTCATGAAAATATTATAGGGTGTTCAGGAATCAACGTTTTTCTCCTCTTGACTTTTTTTCATATCGTGCGTTTTTCGGCTTAAAATGTTCATTTTCGTTTGTTTTTTGGAATTTTGAAAATGCTATAACTCCAGTAATTTTTTTTTTATCACGAAAAGTCATAAGAATATTTTGTTCGTCATTTTACGTACTACTAATAACCGTACATAAAATTTTCAAATCTTCCAAAAAAGTGGTCTCAAAAATTTTCAAAATGTGCTCACTTTTTGGATTTTCATCCAAAATAGCTGGTTAACGAACTCGTTCTCTATTTTTCAGCCATAAAAAAGTGTGCCAAAGCTCAATCAAATCTGATCATTTTTTCGAAAGTTATCGTGGCTACAGACAGACAGACAGACACCTTCGTAAAAATCGTTTTTTCTGACTCAGGAGGTCTCAAAACGTGGACATTTGATGAAAACCGACTATGTCAAATTTTACATAAAACCAATACCTTCTCATTAGAATGAGAATGTAAAAATATTATGTAATAAGTTTATCTAATATAATCATTGTAAATAATTTTGGAGGTTATGAAATATTTCACCACTTTATTTATAGATCTGATACTCACTTCTTTTGTAAATCACTTTTATACATTTGGCACTATAAAACGAATATGCCGTGGGGAAATTACCACAAAATTAATTTCGTGACGAATAATTTATCCTTATGCACAAATTTTTATTCAAGTTTGTACTTGTAAACATTGCCGCGTGTTCAATTTAGTTAATTTTTCTTCCTTAAATCTCTTATTTTTTGTAGACTCTCGTGAAACACTTCTACACATCCACTAAAAGCCTTAGTTTAATTTTTTTAACTTCCTAATGTTTCCCACACTACCATCGAAAATTGTCGGTACTATCAGCGAAAGTACTGTTAAAAATCACTGCTAACTTTGAAACATGATTACTCGTTCAAAAAACGAGCGAGAAACTTAAAAAAAAAAGTTAGAAAACTTATTAAGTCACGCGTCAAATGAGCCCTAATATAAATATTTTTGATCTTTTGAAGAGAATATACCACGTGAGAAGTTTAAAATAAATGCAAGAATTTCTCGAATTTTGTTTCTTAACTTCAACTCGTACTGTGACTTAGGATACTTTTGGGAAAAAACTGAAATTGGCAGGACGTAATGTGTGAAATCTTATCTATAAGTTAAGCCAATAAAAAATTAAAAATATTCACGGATTCCCAAGATATAAATAATAAATGTCTTAGCGTATCTGCGTCGAGATTCAGTCGGCGATTACCGCAGACGGCCAGACCTACTGCTAAAGCGACTGAAATTCGGTGCAGACACGCTTGGACTTTTTTAGTCGTATCTCGATAACCCATAAAGATTTTTGAAGTTTTATTGGCTTCAATTGAATTTAAGACTTCAAAGACTGTGTGGTATGAATTTGAGATTTTTGCTACAGCTTTCGTACGTTATGCCACAAGTTGAAGTCGAGGTACAAAATGCGAGAAATTCTTGCATTTTTTTCAACTTCTCACGTAGTGTATTTTCTTCAAAAGGTCAACAATATCTATATTAGGGCTCATTCGACGCGTAATATAATAAGTTTTTGAACGGGTTTATAAAAAAGTTTCTCGTTCCCTTTCGGAACGAGTAATCACGTTTCAAAGTCAGCAGTGATTTTTAATAGTACTTTCGCTGATCGTACCGACAATTTCCGACGGTAGTGTATATACCAATGCATGTATCTAGTGATGGGCACTGCTCGGCCTGACTGTGGTAATACCTGACCTGACCGGTAATGTCCGGTCATGACGGTATATGTTGGTAAAACGCGGTCAGACCCAAATATCTCCAACAGGATAGTTTTTTTTATAGAAAAAAGTGGTTTAGTTGTTAGGACATCCCCTATGCTAAACTTGTACAAAAAGTTTTTCGGTTCTAAATGTTCTAGTTATTCTCAAAGTTATAAAAATGCGAAAAAGCTGAGCATAGCAGACGACACTTTTGACAGTTTCGCGCGAGTTTCGAGGGGAATTTGAAAATTACACTTTACAAATTGACAAATTACATTGAAAATCTGTTGCATTTATTATGTAATATTTTTAAAATAATATTTAGTAGTGTCCTAAGTTATTTTGAATATCATATCAATAAATATGACACTTATACATTAGGTTAAGTACTGTGTATCGTATAGGTTATATTCCCTGAATGAAAATACTGTTTTTTTGTCTTTAAATAACATAAAATTGATAAATAATTATTATGAATTTAGAGTTATGAGTAATTTGTGTAAATAATGTATTATTTGTTATTATTTGTATTGTCATTGTTACCATTTTTAATTATAATAATTGCCTTATTGAATTTCGTCACATATAAATAATAACAAATAATAAATTATTTACACAAATTACTCATAAATCTAAATTCATAATAATTAGATATCACTGTTATTTTATTTAGAGACAAAAAACAATATTTTCATTTAGGGAATATAACCTATACGATACAAAGTACTTAACTTAATATTTGAGTGTCATATTTATTGAAATGATATTCAAAATAACTTAGCATACTACTAAATATTATTTTAAAAATATTGCTCAGTAAATGCAACCGATTTTCAATGTAATTTGTAAATTTGTAAAGTGTCATTTTCAAATTCTCCTCGAAACTCGCGCGAAACTGTCAAAAATGTCGTCTGCTATGCTCAGCTTTTTCGAATTTTTATTCCTTTGAGAATAACTGGAACATTTAGAACCGAAAAACTTTTTGTACAAGTTTAGTATAGGGTATGTCCTAACAACTAAATCACTTTTCTCTATAAAAAAACCATTTCTGGTGGAAATATTTGGGTCTGACCGCGCTTTACCAACATTTACCGTCATGACCGGTCAGGATTGGTCATGACTGTGAAATACCGAGCAGCGCCCATCACTACATGTATCGCTTCATGTGAGAAATGCCGATGATCGCCACCACGAACGCCAGCATCTTTTCAATGAAGTAGTGCGTTTATAGTATGACAGTGAATGTTTATGTTATTCGTTATTTTCGCTACCCCCGTGGACATATTTTATACTTTTTTCGGTTTTTCGGAATTCGTTTTTTCTTGGAAAAAGAAGTTTAATGCTACAAGGTATATAGACGACGCCTATCCTTCTTTTTATGTATCATCCAGTATTATTCTGTTTTATTTCAGACAGTGCTAATATTAGCCAAAGTGGATTCATACATCGTTTATATAACAAATGTAACTAAAAGTGGTATACAAATGCGAAGTTCGCCTCTTCATACATTTGACATATCGACGCCAACATTCAGTGTGAGTCTATCTGCTGACAGCACCGTGTATGAGACTATTCCCTACGCTTATTCACAGCATATTGACTCATGCACGGCGCTGTCAGCAGATAGACTCATATTGAAGAGAAGCGACGGTATTAAAACTTCGTTAGTTTTCTAATATTGTCTGCAATCACAAACAATTGCAAATGACCAAGTTATTGGAAACGACTAATACAGTAAAATCTGCCGATAGTCGAACTCTCAATAGTGAAAAATGTGGCACCCATTGTGAAGTTTTTAATAAGTAAATATAATGATTTTCAACTCTTTTATTAAAATAATTGAAAAATCTAGTAGAAAATTTGCAGGTTATGAGTGATCTACGTTTCACGGGTTCACAGATCAAAAAAAGTGATCAATTCTTTGATAAATGCGGCCGATTTGTCGTGATGCTATTTTTTTCATTACACTCGAATTTCAATTTTAGCATATGTGATTTATGCCTTCCGAGAATTACGCCGCGCGGCGGTTTCAGATGAAAGGAGCCGCGGGGGATGTGCCGTGGCCACTCATGCATAACAAAACATTAGCATAGTGATAAAGCGCAGTACCCTAACGGCCTAGCTGGATACCTGCGTCACGTAGCGCAACATTGCGATACGGCCCTGATGTTTACGTTCGAAGACACTTAATTTAAGTCGAAGTTCAGAACCAAAACCGTGCTTAAATTGAAATTCTAGTGTACTTCAACAATAATATCGGTTGTTGGTAACCAGAACCAAACTCCGTTCTTAGACTGTTGTCGATAAAATCCAAATAACTCAAAATTTGTTGGTCTTTACAGTCTTATAAATAAAAACACATTTAAATTATGTTGTCAAAAATTTTTAATAGGATCAACGTTTCGGCTCGGCTTTGAGCCATTCTCAAGATCTAAACAAAATAATTTGATAAAATTTAATAAAATGACAAAAGTTATACAAAGAAAGTCGAAACAACGAAATTAATAAATATATATGGTTTGGTAAAAACTCAAAACATTACCTGAAGTCGAGAAAATTGTCGGAAAAACATTAATAATAAAACTGATGTAACGTAAATTAATTCACAGTCAATTAAAATACAATTTCCAGTAAAGACAACTCGGTTAAAAAATCAAAATATCTTTAAATCTCTAGCGAGATATTAAAGATCAACACATGTGTACTACATTTTTTAAAAATAAGTTGAAGGCAACAGTTTAGGACGATGACATGAACATACACTGAACGAACAGTCTGGTGTTTGCAATAAGCAAACCTACAAAAGCAAACCTACCTACTCTTCAATTATAACGATGGTAACATCAAAATAAACCCAAATGAGGCAATAACGCGCCAAAAGTTGAATATTTGAAAATAGGACGTAGTTGAAAGGCGCAGTGCGCGGGTACTTACATGCGGAGATTGTGCAATATTATGTATTCCAATTGGAAACGGTTCAGACGGCCCTGACTGTTAACGTTTGGACTGAAACCGAGAGTTCTGTATAATCATTATTAAAAATATGTGTACTTAATTTTACAATATCTGAATAAGCAATCCCAGGCCGAGGTACAGAAATAAATGTAATATTTAATATATATAATAGTGTTGAACATAATGTAGAAAAGTTCGCATTTTGGACAAAATCGAGTGCAAAGCACGAGATACGTGATGACAATGTGTTCGTTAAAGCCGCAAGAGCTTTAACAAAAGAGAATTCATAATCACCAAATTACAGTTGTCGATGCTTTGACCTTTAATTTTAAAAGGTCTGTGCACAAATGTGGGGGGAGTATAAAGACCGAGCGCGCAGCGCGAGGTAAATACATTATCGAGCGCGAGCACCAAAAGTCGCGCTCAAAATTGCGAGCCGCGCGGGGAGAGAATGTGCTCGCGCAGCGGGCAGATTTTTTTTTGGTAATAAAACTTGTAGCAACCATTTTTTTTTAATAGATTCGATTTTCTCAACCAATTAGATATGAGGACAAAGAACAAGGGGAGAAAGATTTTTAAAGTGGTGGGGAACTCACCTAACGCGAATCCAAGTCCCAGACTTTCGCGATAGGTGGGAGGGTACTGTAATTTCAAATGCAATTATTCGAAAATGAACAAATTCATGTTTCTATCGTGCTGTCTCAAAATTTAAGTCTCAATGGTTGAATAATTTTAAGTTTTTAGTATTCAAAACCAATGATTTTAAATTGAAAGGATTTGCTATTACGCGACTTAAAAGCATTTAATTGAATAATTTCAAATTTAAAGCTTTTGAAATTTGATAATTTTTAATGAAAAACATGAATAAGCTTATGAAAAAGCGTTAAAAATTGAAAGCCTTCATTTTCGATCTGTGGGCCGTTCAAGTATGACGTGAGCATAATTTTTCCTATTCTTGACACCCCCTTGTGAGAATATTTTTGCATTTCGAATATACAACAATAAGCCTCTATATAGACTCCCCATCTCTCTCAAAATACTTACGTAATACTTGAATGACCCCTATATTAAATTGAATACCGTTCAAAAATTAATTATTTTCAATTCAAATATCTATTGAATATCAGCGATTTGAGTTCAACATATTCAAAAGTGAGAAATATCAAATTAGAAGCATTCAAAGTTGAATTCAAATTCAAGTAATTGAAAATCTTATACAATTTCAAAAGAAAAGCCGTAGTAATTGAAAGATTTTAAATTAAAAACAAAAAAAGGGAATGTATTCAGATTGATCATTCGAAAATTGCACTTGAAATGAAAAAAGGATCAAATGAAATAATGACTTATAAAAATGTTTAATTATATATTCTTGATTGTTTAAGGATCTCAAGATATCGGAGAGTATAGTGAACGGTTCGGGGAATCAGAACAAGAAGCTGTCCAGCAAATACGGAGACAGTGCTTGCATGCTATTGGGGAAAGTGGATGAGCGTTTAGTTCTTGATGCTGAGAACGTCAACAAAAACGACGTCCTCCTCTCTGATCTGACGCGCTGCACAGTGCGAATATACGGTGCCCCCAGTACTCTCCACATGGTCAACCTAAAACAATGTACAATCCTAGTCGGACCCATCTCTTCGTCCGTTTTCGCTCACGATTGCAGTGACTGCACTATGGCCTTCGCATGTCAACAACTCAGACTCCACTCGTCGAGTAATTGCACGATATACCTGCATGTAACGAGCAGAGCTATTATAGAAGACTGTACCAAAATTCGCGTAGCACCCTATAATTGGGCTTATGAAGATCAATTAAGTCATTTCAATCTCGCGGGACTCGATCCCAAAATTAACAATTGGAATTGCGTTGATGACTTTAATTGGCTCTCCAGCGAGAAAAGCTCGCCCAATTGGTCAGTTCTCGAACCCGAATCTCGGCTGAAAAGCTGGGACTGACGAAAATAAAAGGCTGTAAAGATCGATTATCAAATCGCTTGTTTAACAACCCTAGAGCTGTGAATGTGAAAAATTGGAATGCATAATTTTTTCTACTGGATAGTTACTTGTGTTTGAGGCTGTTTATCAATTTAGTAAATTATTTCTAGTTATTTTCTAATGTTTTAATGCATCACGCAATCACGTAACACTAGTCTAATATTGTTGGACTGAAACGCCTCTTTTCATTCCAAGAACTCGTGAGAAAATGTCAGTTTCTCGACTACAGAATTTGTAACAGTCTTGTAGAAATTAGTGTATGGTATTCTAAAATTTGTGTTTTTATCACCAAACAAAAATAGTCTATACATTAATTTAAATCGCAATAAAATCTTAATAATTTTCTAAGTTGTTATCAAGCAAATCTTTAGCTAATTCTATAGTTTCTTACGAACAAAAAAATCGATATTTTCTGAACAGAGTTCTACAAATTTTAATGCACATTTTCCAGTATTAATATGAATTTCATTAAAACCTAATTCATTAATACACGTTTTCTGAGTAAAAATGTTTCGATAATCAAGCAACATTACAATAATCGAAAATATAAAATTTTAATAAAAATAAAATAAAGATTGTAGTCTTTTAAGAGCATATTTCAGCACATTCAAAAAAAAAACATTCCGTCTTATATAAGCCGCATATTTGTACTCCGCAAAGCTGCTTTGAGAGAAATGTGTGGATGTGTAAAATTGAAGAAATTTTTCACATTTTCAACTCTACTGATTTTTATTTAAGATGCAAACATTGACGGAACTTGGTCTTAAAAATTGCTTGTATATATATCTTCGTTCACAGTTCGAACGAGACTTTGTCGTACTTTCATACAGATTTCCTGAATGTAACTAAAAGATTGAAAGTGGAGTATAAAATCAATGCTTGATATGGTAGTGTTGAATACAAATGAATTTGATCAACTTTGATAGATTATGAGTCGATCTGTATTTTGTATTGAATTTCGAGAAAGATAGTGAGAAATTAGTTGTTGGCTGTTTACGTTGATACTATTACTCTTTTTAAAGAAACAGATAAGTTATGATTGTAACAAATTATTCTGTGCAAAGCGCTCGGCACGGTTTTCTGATGAAAATAAACTGTAATATATTAATAACTGTACTGTATTTCCTTATAAATCCTTCCTGATTTTACATTCTCACCAGAGAAGGTATGAGATTTGTGTAAAATTTGACCACCTCCATTTTTGTCAAATGTCCACGTATTGAGACATTCTGAATCCAAAAAACAGGTTTTCGCGAATTTGCTTGCCTGCCTGTGTGTATGGATGTGTATATATATGTAGATTTTTATTTTGTTAGCACGATAACTTTCGAAAGAATTTACAGATTGGATTGGGCTTTGGTATACTTTTAAAGTGTCCTAAAATAAAGGTCAAGTTCGTTAGTCAGCCATTTTGGATCAAAATTCAAAAAGTGAGCGCTTTTTCAAATTTGTTGAGACCATTTTTTTCAAATTTAAAAATTCTATGTTCGGATGTTCGTAGTACTCAAAAAGACAAACAATTTATCCTAATGACTTTTTTTGATAAAACAAAAATTACTGTAATTATAGCATTTAGTAAATTCCAAAAAACAAACGAAAATGAACATTTTAAGCCAAAAAACGCACGATATGAAAAAAATTCAAGAGGAGAAAAACGTTGCTTTTTGAACACCCTACATTATAGTCATAACAACTTTTTGCATTTCTTGAAAAAACAAAAATTCAAATTTTGATCGCACCAAAAAACAATGAAAAATCAAAAATTCCATTTTGTGGTCAATATATGCAAGATATGAAAAAAGATGAAGAAACAAAAATTATGCATATAAAAAAGGTCTACAAATTTGTTATTGATCACTTTTTGATAGGATGCGTAGTTTTTGTCTTATTTGTAAAAAATAGTATTAAAAATAGAAAAATTAAATCTTTAGAAAAACGACGCAAGGTACGTAAAAAGATGAATAGAAGAAAATTGTGCATTCAAAAAAGATCTACAAATTTGTTACCAATCACTTTTTGATAGGATGCGTAGTTTTTGTTTTAATCTTAGAAAATAAAATTAAAAATAAAAGATTTAAATTAATAGACAAAAGTTGCCCACACAAAAAAGAGTTATACAAATTTGTCATGCATAAGTTTTTTAAGGAAGCGTAGTTTTTGTTTTAATTGTAAAAAATAGCATTAAAAATAAAAAAGTAAATTTTTGGAAAAACCACACAAGACGAAAAAAAATTAATAGGCAAAAGTTGTTCAACCAAAAATGATATACTTTGTTTTAAACTTTTGGTATAAAAATTTTCTTAGAACCACTTTACGCTAGGATGCGTATTTTTGATTCAAATCGTAAAAAATAATATTAAAAATACACAAATTAAATATATGGAAAAACGAAACAAGTTGCAATAAAATGTTTAATCACAAAATTGTTTTTTGTAGGTTGCGCACTTTTTTAAATTATAAAAACAAGAAAATGCAAATACGTTTGTTTCAATACCAATGCTTATTATGAATTTGATTAATATAAATTTATTGAAATGATACATTTTTCAGGGTAGTTGAGGGTAAAATTTAATGCGAAATAAGAAACAAATATCATAGTTATCATGATAAATAAAACTTGTACTTTATTTTGCAATATCTGAATTAGCAATCCCAGGCTGAGGTATAGAAATAAATATAATATACATTTGATATAATAGTGTTGAACCTAATGTAGTTACAGTTGTCGATGCTTTGACCTTTCACTTTAAAAGGTATGTGCACAAATATGGGAGAAGTAGAGGGACCGAGCGCGCAGCGCGAGATAAATATATTAGCGAGCGCGAGAACCAACAGTCGCGGCGCGCTCAAACTTGCGAGCGAAGCGAGCTGCGCGCGATGAGAATGTGGCCACGCAGCCGGCAGGTTTTTTTCATTCGACTTCTTGTAGACTACCGTCGGAAATTTTCGGTACGAATAGCGCGAGTACTACTAAAAATCACTGCTGACTTTAAAATGTGATTACGCGTTGAAAGAAGCAGTTAAAAACTTTTTTTTTTTAACTTTTTGAAAGCCTATGAAATTCCGCGTTAAATGGTCCCTAATAGAGATATTTTTGACCTTCTGAACTGAATATACCAAGTGAGAAAAAAAATTCTGGAATTTTGTACCTCGACTTTAACTCGCTGCATGACCTAGGAAAGTTGTAGCAAAAATCTGAAATTTAAGCCTCTAAAACTAAAATAATTTTCACGGGTTTCTGAGAAATAAAGAAAAATATTCAAGGGATGGCACTTCCTCAGGCACACTTTTAATTTGATTCTTTAATCAGTAATAATTGTTTTTATATTATTTTAAGGGTTTTAAAATTTATATTTATTATAATTTATAATTATTATATAAATATCTAATAGTATATTGTGCACCAAGGCAGCGAATTAGTCTTTTTACGGCCGGACGTGAGTTTTTGCAAATAAGCGAGACCGTAAAAAGACTTCGATGTCTCGGTACACATTATATTTTATGTAATAAAGAGTATGGTTTTCGAGTTTTCTCATTACATCTCAGGTTTAAGTTTAGTTTCAAAGGACAAGTACCGCGCAGAACAGTGCGCGTGGGTTGAAGTAACGAACGCGCATGCACGCCCATTTCCCGCAGACAATAAAGCGCACTTTTTCGGCCTAGGCCGGTAAAGTACCACACCACCAACAATGACCTACTTGCTGCTTCAAACTACGCCCAGAAATCTAGGAAAACATACTCGGGTTACATAATAGTTATTTGTGATACAAGGACCCTAAGTGGCACTTTTTCGGCCGAGTGTGAAAGTTGTAGTACAAGTCGGAGTCGAGGTGTAGCCGAGACGAGTGCTGCCATTTACACGAGGCAAAGTGCCACTTGGAGGTCGAGTGTCACATACTATACTTTATCACACCAATCAGAAGTGCAAACAGGTTGCATAGAGTCTTAATCTAAAAACCCGAGAGGGTCCAGAGACGGAGTCCGGTAATGTGCGTAGGGTAAGAAGTCGATACTAAAATACCCCAAGTACCCTAAATAAATACCCTAAATGATACCCTAAGTAAAAACTTTACGGCCTATGCTAAAAAGTGCTATTTTAGATATCGTTCGCAGTACCTAAAATCGCACTTATGATGGCGGTGTAATAACAAAATTATTATTATTCAATTCGGCACTGAGAATAATATTGAGTTTGATCTTTTTTTGATAATTATAAAATTAAAATAAGTTTTTATTTCCAAAAGCTTAAAATAATTTTCAACGAAAATTATTGATAAAAAGTATCAGTTCTAAAGAGAGACAAAACTAGTGTGACCAAAAATGAGCAAGGAAGAGTTGAGTCACGGAGCTACTTTTATTCCACACTCGACCGAAACGGTCACCTTTCGCCCCTGAAAATAGGGGCGAAAATAGCATGTATTTCCCGTAAACCGCAATTGCGAGGCGAAAGTAAAATTTGCAGGGCGAAAATAAAATGGACATTTTTCTTTTTTTGGTCGACGGTCGCCATATTGAAAATCTGAGTTGCTCCGAGTCGAACAGAATTAGAGTCGTGAACAAAGCTATAGAAAAATGCGCCGGACCCGCTTTTCAGGGCTAAAAGGTGGCCACGGTCGAGAGTGGAATAAAATACTATATGTAACACGGGATGAAAGTAGACTTTTCCATCGGGTAATTACTGACCTAGCTTCGCTCGAGCAGTAAACATGCCCGCGGGAAAAATCTGCTCCTTTCGCCCCTTGTTACATAATGTACGATTTAGCTACGTCGGACCACGATTCTATGGAATTGGGGGGACGAGGTCGCTCGGAGGGGAAGTGAAGTTGCACAGTAAGCATGTACGCAGCAATAAGTAATGGTGGGGTTTTTTAATCTCTGCACAAACGTCAAGAAGTATCAGGGAAAATGGTGATTGGGGCATAATTTATTTTATGATGATAAAAATAAGATAAAGAAGTGATAAAAAGCCTTATATTATATGAGAAGTTATAGGCTTTTGCATCCGGTTCGCGATGGAATAAGCCTGACACTGGCAAGCCGGAATCTTGTTGAGTTGTTTAAGAAATGACCCGGTAAGAAGGCTTGAATAGAATAGGATTGAAAATTTCAATTCATGTTAATACCTGATTTTCCCTTCGTTCTCTTAAACCAGAAACCGTAATTAGAAAGAAGAAACTGCTATACGTTTCAATACAGTTTGAAAAATATAATTTTCTACCTATCTAATAACAAAAGCAGTAAAAGGACAATTTACTGACGATTATTAAAGAATTTATTATTACTATATGTATGTATAATTATATTAATTAATTAAATAATTATTTAATTAATTATTCAAGTTAACTAATGTTTTCAGAATACATAAATTCTTTTTGGTATCTCGGTATCAGAAATCCTATTTCATTCAATTCAGTTATACCATTTGGAATTGAGGATAATACGTTTCATATAAAATCAATTCAGATTTCTTGAATTGAAGTCACACCATCTCTCCGCAATGTAAACTTGAATTCACTGTAATAGACCCTTCCTAACTTGAATTCAAAAACCGGTAATTCAGAAAATTCAATGTACACATTTCGCGAATGAATCAAACTGAATTGAACACACTTCATATCTAACCTTCTTTTTGGAATAGGAAAGAGTCATTAACACTATGTGAATAGACGGGAATTACATTTCTGAGCCACTTATTACTTTCTTGAACATTGAAGCCTGAAGGGAAAATCAGGTATTAAAAATAATAGGATTATCTCCACTTGCACGCTGAAATCTTAATTTTTTAATTCTATTCTATTCAAGCCTTCTTACCGGGGAAGCTTTCATACCTCCAAGACAGCCGATTAAAGAGAACTACAAGATAGACTTTGTAGCCATGGTACAGCCTGCTCAGCTCGAAAAGAAGTGCTTGATATTTCGGCCGTTTTTCTTCTTCCTTTGCCGTGATATTACCATCGGCTGGTGCCGAGAATTCAATCACGTAAATGATCTTGGTCTTCAGATCTTAGAGGACAATATCAGGCTTCGTAGCACTGATACCTTGAGCGGTGGAGAATGAGAAATTCCAGTAGATCTTACACTGATCATTCTCCACAACGGACTCGAGTTCCCCCTGGGCGTATGGCAAGACGGGCAATAGATACACCATAGAAGTGCCTAAGATGGTAATATAAAACTTTTAGAGCCACATTGTGTCTATCTGTGTACCCGTAGCGTGCATATTTTGATACATTACCAAGTGTTTCTGGTTCTTGCTTGCACGCTCGGTAGTTGGTATCGCCTACAGCTACATTCATTATGCGCTCGCGGTAAACTAAGGTATCTATAACGCCGTCTTTAACAGGCAAAAAGAAATCCCTCAGTCTCCGATCACAATCCAGCAGACTTGAGAAACATGTTGGACAGACCCATCGAGAGCTCTTCTCTACGTATGATACCGTAGAACAGGCCTGCCCAAGTAGGGGAAAACTGCTCATTTTCCAGATGGGGATTTAACACCACTACCGACCTCGATTCATTCAACTTCACGACAGCGACCACCCCCCAAGCCTCTGGACCTGTGAAAAGGGACGTGGTGGTGGAACTCGAACATGTGGTGAACGAGCAGTTTTCCCCTACTTGGGCAGGCCTGCCGTAGAATTTACCATGAAGGGGCTTGTCAGCATGTTCTCTTAGTATAAGCGTACGTTCTGTTTCCTGTACACGACTTTTGAGCACCAAATGTGTTAGTGATGCTAGGCCATGTGTAGTGTCGCTGAAATCAAATGGAAGTCTAAGCTCCTCTGCGGCACGGTATAGAAACACCGTAGCATTGACGACTTCATGTTGATATATGCGTCGCATAAGAGAATCTGTGCTATTTAGAACTGAGCAGGCTGTAGCCTGAACCGTTATTCGTACGGAAGATCTAGGATGATGACTTCGATGGATTGTCATCATCTTGCGTGTGCTTCGGTCAAGTTGCTTCAACTCATCGACGTTCCATTTTACTGCACGAAACGCGTAGAGCAGTATAGGAACGGCCAGCATATTGGTCGCCTGGATCTTATTCTTTCCAGATAATTCGGAAGCCCACATTTTTCTGAGAATTTGGCGATACCTTTTTCCAAGGGGATGTTGAATGGTATTTCCGTCTACGAGTTAAAGATCCTGATCGTCACGCGATGATGTAGTTTCTAGTCTTCCTTGGTGCAGGTGGACGCAGGCACACTTGTCCAGTCCGAAGCTCATGCCAATCGCTTTAGAGTACCTATTTACCGCCTCCATAAGGATGTTAAGGTCCTCTTTCGAGGAAGCAAAGAATTTGAGGTCGTCTATGTATAAAAGGTGGACTTAGAGAGTCTCCTTGGAAGACCCCCCTCTTATATGAAATATATAGCTTGTAGTCACTTGTCTTTTATCAGATGTTATGACAAATCTTGTCCGCCACAAGAGCATAAGCTCTTTTATGCATCTCACTATTTTTGGATACACCTTCAGGCACTCAAGGAGCTCAATAAGTAGCTCATGGTTCGTGTTATCGAATGCCTTACGGTAGTCAATCCAAGCCATGGACAGATTGCTTCGATACCTGATCGAGTCTTGGGTAATACACCTGTCTATTATCAGGTTATCCCTGCAACCTGCCAGCCCTCTCTTGCACCCACGTTGTTCAACTATTGCACTCCATACCGGCTCGATAGATGTTAATATCCTCTCTTTGAGGATGCCAGTGAATAGCGTGTAGCTGGTGTTTAAACAAGCTATGGGTCTGTAGTTCTTTGGACTTGACAAAATCTCCGGTCTTATGGATTAATACCGTGCGTCCTTCCACGTCTGACTGCAAGAGCCGGAGCTCTCGGGCGATGGGGTCGCCACATCCCTACACCTACTCAACACATCCCTATTTTATGTGTCAGAAGTTGTAGGCTCCGGAAGCTACGATCATGGTTCCTTAAAGCAACCAATCCCGATGAAACTGGAACGTGTACGTCATCCGCTTCTGCTCCTTCTGTCCTAAAAGGTAAGCAAGAGTGGGAATTTTACGCGAGATAACATCGTGCAACACTGTTCCTTGGAGACAGGTCTCTAGCCGCGGAGGACCTTACGCGGCAGACGGGACAGTTAAAAATGAAAGTTTCACCTCTGGATACGTTTTTAGAGCTACCAATCTTTGTAGAATGTTATGAGGAACAGTGTTGACGGACCACATGAAGTGATCCCAGAAGATTTACAAACCAATATTATTATTTACTTATTTCATAAGGAGAAGTTTAATATATCGAGGTTCATAGAATCGAGGACCGACTGTAATATACCTGATGTATTTATTATACGTACCCATTCCTGCTGTCCCCTGAAACTGCACTGGAGGCCCATATAGTGCCGTTCAATCGGCAGAGCCATAGAACGACATGATATCTTTGGACTGGTTCATTTTACCAAATTATTCCATGAGACTTTTTTACTCAATTTTTGACGACTAATAACACCCAGGATCCCGAATTTGCACATTCTAAAAAATCGAAAATTTGATTTTTTTTTAAAGGACCCCACAAAAGCTTCTATCTTTGCACTTGAAAAAGTGGATGTACAAAAGGATGCAAAAAAGTATGGTGGGTGTACAAAAGGATGTAAAAAATTATTTATTAAAAGAAGTACAAAAGGACGTCCCAAATTGGGATACAAAATGACGTACTGTATTATGTTCTTTGGTACGTCGTTTCTGACGTCATTTCCTATTTGAAGAAAAGTGCTTAAAGTTTTTTTAACGTTTAATAGGTCAGGAAAATGTGTAGCCGAATTTAAAGAAAATATACAGTGTGAGCCCATTTCTTAACTTATAGAGGGTCCCTGTACCAACGGTTTCTGCTGAATATGGTTACAATAATTAATAAGCAGTCTCGGACAATCGTCCGCGATATTTTTCCGAGGAATTTGACAACCGGACTAACAATTTTAGTGCGTGAACTTTGGCGATGTAAACCGTAAAACAAAACCAACGGCTGATCGTAAGACCAAAAGACGAATGCATCAACTCAGCACCAAGGTATACTGGGCAAGGCAGTATGTGTCCCGTATTCAGTGTGTGATTGACTGCATAACATCTGGCAGGAATTTTACTGACAGGATCCGACAGTTCGCGCGCGAACTGCGGATCCGTCATCACACACTCAACAAGTCAAAGGTGCTAAACATCAGGCAGCATACCCTGTAAAAGGCAAAGCATTGAAATAGTTTATATGGCATTGAAAAAATTGTACATTTTAATGCCCGTAAATCTAAACAAATTCCGTTTTTGCCCGAATGTTCATTTAACGGCATTCGAATGCATTGATTGTATTCGATATATGCGGTCGGAAAAAGCATCAAATGGCATTCGACTTCTTTCGTAATTCAACAGCATTGAACGGAATTGGTTCAATTTCATACCTCCGATCACTGAAGGCATTGCATAGCATTCAACTAATACGGTTATTCAACTGCATTCAATGGCAATAAATCAATGGCATCACAAAGAAGCTACTTAAATGCCATAATTTGTGTGTGGATTCAAAATAATTCCAATGAAAACAGTCGAATGCCGAGAAGCGCATTCGGACAAAAACGGAATTTGTTTGGATTTATAGGCATTAGAGTGTCTAATTTTTTCAATGTCATATAATCTACTTGAATGCTCTCCTTTTTACAGGGTATTTTTTACAGAATACGTGCATTATCTGACGCTAGGAGAAGTCTAGAGGGGAGAGAGAGAGGTGGGTCAGAGAAAATCAACAGTTTTCCTCTGGCCCATCTCGACTCTTCGAAGACCCTCCAGTTACTGCCGACGACCCGCCCCAACTAGAGGAGGTCGAGGCATTTTGGAGAGAAGTCTACTAAGTTCAGCATCCATTGAAAGAAAACTCAAAGAACATAAATAACTTCAAGGAGCTGCGCAGTGCCTTCATAAACCCTGAGGAAGAATGCCCACCTATCACTCACTACCCAGGAGGTGAAAAAAGTATTAAGAGGCATGAAAAACCATCTAGTCCTTCTGGTGGAAGAAGTTTCCTTCAACCCACCAGCATCTGGCCCGCATTTTCACCTCACATCTGGAGTCGGAAGATCCTATTGCCAAGTGGTTGGTGGAAGCACGCGCAGTGCTCCTCCCGAAAATGGGCCACTTGTCTGACCCGAAGAATCACACGCCAATAACTTGTCTTAACACGCTGTGTAAGATCTTGACAGCTATCCTAAATTATAGGATTGTTCGGACAATCGGATCTATGTGGCGAGATATGTATGTATGAACAACGCGGCTCAATGAAAGGCGTGGCAGGATGTCGGGAGAACCTGCTCATCGATAGATGGGCCTGCAAAGAAGCAGCATCCTACCAGCACTACCTATCGATGGACTGGATTGACTACCGGAAAGATTTAGATTCAACCTGCCATAGACTTATCATCTGTCTGATGTACCAAGGGTTTCTGCTTAATATGGTTAAAATAATTAATAAGCAGTCGCGGACAAATGTCCAGGGATGGTCCCGATGTAATAATCTCCAAGCGGAGGCGTAATAACGGTGCCGAAAGCTGAATTGCACCTGGGTGAGGTGTCTTAAGCGTTAACTCTGGGATACCGGGTGACCTTTCAGAGTATGCACCCTTATCCTTGCATGCGGGGCTCTACAAGGACGGTCGAACCCTTTCCCTAGTTGCTCGTGGGAACAAAAACGACACAACCAAACTACCAAAAAGTTGTAGGTGCGGTTCAAAACGATCGAACACGCAGAGCACCCGACAATGGGTCGGCAAACAGTGCCGATCACTCGAGGATGATTAACTCAAGGATCGCTTGCTAGACTGCTACGGTGCCAGCATTATTTCTGCTCACGGAGGCTTTATGTCGCGTATGCACACTCTGTGGTGCCAGAAACACCCAGAACTTCAGCACGTTTCCCATCAATCATTGCGAAATCAAGTCGTCTACATCTCGAAAAAGGGATACGTATGCAGAGCGCTTCCCCAACCAGCATATTCACCTCATATTTAAAGTCGGAAACGCCTATTCCGCATTGGCTGGTATTAGAACGCACTATACTCCTACCAAAAAAAGTCGACTTGTCCAACCCAGAGAATTACAGGCCAGTAACTGGTTTGAAAATGCTGTAGAAGATCCTGTGTAGAGAGAGACGTACGAACAACGTGGTTTGAAAAAACGTGTAGCAGGCTGCCAAGAGAACCTGCTAAAGGTGTTCGCACAAGAAAATCCGTTGCAGTGTGCTGGTAAAGTCTCACGAACGTGCCGTCCGCGCACGAACACATAACGCCAACCAATCGCGTGCAACCTGCCGTGCTGCTACGGTCCGTGGCAGCACTTACTGAAGTGCGTTGCGAACTAGTTTAAGTAGCGAGGTACTTGCGTGCGTCACCGCTCGGAAGGCAGCAGCATGACAGGTTGCACGCGATTGGTTGGCGTTATGAGTTTGTGTGCGGACGGCACGTCCGTGAGACGTCTCCAGCGCACTGCAAAGGATTTTCTTGTGCGAACACCTTGACTGACAGGTGCGTCTGCAAAAACGCAGCAGCCCTTTATAGACACCTCGCATAGACTTATGATCTACGTCTGTTGGAAAGCTTGAAGGTTCATCTACACGTGGTGAGATGCATAGAGAGATTGATGCTACTTTAGAAAACTAGATTTACTAACTCATCTGGAAATTATCGTGTGACAATGAAAAACGTTACCTTCCAGATGGGAGTCTTTCAGGGTGATACCATGAGCCCTCTGCTCTTTTGCATCACACTTCTGCCTGTATCTCTCGCACTACGCAATTCTCCTGGATACCCCTGCGGTGACACTGATCACTGCGAGCATTAGGTCACACATATACTTTATATGGATGATCTCGAAATGCATTGATTCTGATGCAAGCGAACTCAATTTGTTTTAAACAACGTCAAGGAGTACACAGGAGAAATTGGTATGAACTTTGGATTGGACAAGTGTGCCAAGATTAATCTGAAGCGAGGACGGATTACTGACGTTCTCAATGACCCTGAGCTTGTGGATATAAGTGTTATTAGACATCTTGACATTGGAGAGGCCTATACATACCTGGGCGTGCCTCAAAGCCAAATTGAGGACGTAACAACTGTGAAGGAGTCTCTCTGAAGCAGATACGAGCATCTTCTTCGACAGATTTGGCCTTCCAATCCGTCGGCGTTGAACAAGGTATCTGCGACTAACATGCTTGCCATACCGGTTCTATTCTATACTCGTTTGGGGTGGTTCAATGGACGAAGAACGAGCTTATGGCCCTTGATATAGCCATGCGTAAGATGACGCATATGCATAAAAGCTTGCATATCAGTTCGTCTGTTCCTTGATTATACATCCCACGCCGTCAAGGCGGTCGCGAACTTCTGAATCTCCAGTGTCTTCATAACCGAATTGTTCTGAGTACAGCTTACATCGTTGCGAATGGCAGAGATCCTCTCCTAAAGATGGTCAGGAACCACGAGATGACTGGCGAAGGAGCGTTCCTTTACAAAGCCGCGGAGCAAGCGGCCGAGACCCTTGGCCTGAATTTTAACATCAGAAGTGGGGAAAGTGCATTACTCCATCTAGATGCTTCACTTCTGAAAGCCGAAGTAAAGAAACCAGAAGTTGAAAAACTCCGCCAACAGCTACTCGACAAGAAAATGGACAGAAACTTTCACAGAAATGTAGAAAATTAGTCCTTGTCGAAGGAACAAACTTTTGCTTTCCTCAGATCATCAGATCATCATTCAGGTACAGAGGTTTTCATTTTCACATGCCAGGACGGTGTCATTTCCACCTTATTATACCGTGACCGCATTTTACGTCAAGAAGTTCCCAGCGATAGATGCAGAGCGTGGCATGCACACACGCATCCTCAGAACCAAGTTTCACTTAAATGAGCAGGCTAAAGTTTATACCTCAGAAATTATGTTTTGGGGATACCTCCTGAGTATTTTTACAGAATATGAAAAAATCGTTAGGCCCCCTTTTAAAATAACTCGACATTTGTTGTTTTTTGATCAATTTATGTGATTTTTTCGAAAGGAACAAGTAATAAGTAACGTTTTCTGTACTAAAAACCTTCAATTTTGCGCCCAAAATAAGTTCCTGTGTGACTAATATTGATTGACTTTCCGATCCCTTTTAGATTTTGAAAAATATGTGGAAGACATCAGTTTTTTCAACATTCCACAATTCTGGTCCATTTGTCGTAAAAATTCTACAAACCAAAAAGAAAGTCCAAAAATTTTCGAAGAATTAAAAAAAAATCTCTCATCGCGCGCTTCGCGCGCGGCTCGCTTCGCTCGCAAGTTTGAGCGCGCCTAGGGCGCGCAACTGTTGGATCTCGCGCTTCGCGCTCGATTATGTATTCACCTCGCGCTACGCGCTCGGGCATATCTACATCGCGCTTTACGCTCGGTTGCTCTAGATTTTTCAACTTCGTGTTCGACTTCGATGAAAAGAAAAAGTTTGTTTCCAAATATTATAAAATTATCAAAACCTCTACATATTAAGTGATTGTTAAATTTGTTTTTATTTTAGACTGAAAAGGAACTTTATTTACTCAAGGTTCTATCGACCTTAAGGAACACATTCTCATCCAGACACTCGCGCTCGATATTTGATTTGAAAATGATTTGAACCTTGCGTTCCACGCTCGGTTCTGTGCACCGTATGATAGAAACAAAAAAGTTTGAGCGCACTTACGGCGCGCGATTTGATCGTCGCGCACTTTGTGCTTCGTGTTATATGTTCTTCATATACAAATTACTAAATTTGTATTTGATTTCAAATGAAAAATAATGATGTAATTTAGGCGACAAATTTTATTCATTAAAATTTTATTTTAGCTTGTGCCGTTTTTCAAAAAAGTTAATTTTTTCATTTTGAATATATTCTTACAACAAAAATTGATTACAAGTTTGTAAATCTTTTTTGAATGCACAATTTTTGTTCATTTATCTGTTTTCGTACCTTGCATTGCTTTTTCAAAAATTTTATTACATTCTCATTCTAATGAGAAGGTATTGGTTTTATGTAAAATTTGACATAGTCGGTTTTCATCAAATCTCCACGTTTTGAGACCCCCTGAGCCAGAAAAAACGGTTTTTACCAAGGTGTCTGTCTGTCTGTAGTCTGTCTGTCTGTCTGTCTGTCTGTCTGTAGCCACGATAACTTTCGAAAAAATGATCAGATTTGATTGAGCTTTGGCACACTTTTTTATGGCCGAAAAATAGAGAACAAGTTCGTTAACCAGCTATTTTGGATGAAAATTCAAAAAGTGAGCACATTTTGAAAATTTTTGAGACCACTTTTTTTGAAGATTTAAAAATTCTATGTATGGTTATTAGTAGTACGCAAAATGACGTACAAAATATTCTAATGACTTTTCGTGATAAAACAAAAATTACTGGAGTTATAGCATTTTCAAAATTCCAAAAAACAAACGAAAATGTACATTTTAAGCCGAAAAACGCACGATATGAAAAAAAGTCAAGAGGAGAAAAACGTTGCTTTTTGAACGCCCTATAATATTTTCATAACAACTTTTTGAATTTTTTGAAAAATAAAAAATTCAAATTTTGATCGCACAAAAAAATAATCAAAAATTCCATTTTGCTGTGAAACTATGCAAGATACGAGAAAAGATTATTCCATCAAAATTGTGCACCCAAAAAAGATCTACAAATTTCTTATTATTCACTTTTTGATATGACGCGTAGTTTTTGTTTTATTCGTAAAAAACAGCATTGAAAATAGAAAAATCAAATGCACAGAACCGAGCGTGGAACGCAAGGTTCAAATGATTTTCAAATCAAATATCGAGCGCGAAGCGCGAGTGTCTGGATGAGAATGTGTTCCTTAAGGTCGATAGAACCTTGAGTAAATGAAGTTCCTTTTCAGTCTAAAATAAAAACAAATTTAACAATCACTTAATATGTAGAGGTTTTGATAATTTTATAATATTTGCAAACAAACTTTTTCTTTTCATCGAAGTCGAACACGAAGTTGAAAAATCTAGAGCAACCGAGCGTAAAGCGCGATGTAGATACGCCCGAGCGCGTAGCGCGAGGTGAATACATAATCGAGCGCGAAGCGCGAGATAAATATATGATCGAGCGCGAAGCGCGAGATCCAACAGTTGCGCGCCCTAGGCGCGCTCAAACTTGCGAGCGAAGCGAGCCGCGCGCGAAGCGCGCGATGAGAATGTGCCCGCGAAGCGGGCAGATTTTTTTTTTACTGTCAATGTTATTTTCACGAATAAAACAAAAACTACGCATCCTATCGAAACATGATTTACAACAAATTTGTACCTCTTCCTTGGATGAACAAATGTTGTTCTTGTCATTTTTTTCGTTGCTCATGTCATTCGTCTAAAAATTTGATTTTTCTATTTTAATGCTGTTTTTTACGAATAAAACAAAAACTACGCGTCATATCAAAAAGTGAATGATAAGAAATTTGTAGATCTTTTTTGGGTGCACAATTTTGGTGGAATGATCTTTTCTCGTATCTTGCATAGTTTCACAGCAAAATGGAATTTTTGATTTTTCATTATTTTTTTGTGCGATCAAAATTAGAATTTTTTTTTTTTTTCAAAAAATTCAAAAAGTTGTTGTGAAAATATTATAGGGTGTTCAAAAAGCAACGTTTTTTTCCTCTTGACTTTTTTTCATATCGTGCGTTTTTCGGCTTCAAATGTACATTTTCGTTTGTTTTTTGGAATTTTGAAAATGCTATAACTCCAGTAATTTTTTTTTTATCACGAAAAGTCATTAGAATATTTTGTTCGTCATTTTGCGTACTACTAATAACCATACATAGAATTTTTCAACCTTCAAAAAAAGTGGTCTCAAAAATTTTCAAAATGTGCTCACTTTTTGAATTTTCATCCAAAATAGCTGCTTAACGAACTCGTTCTTTATTTTTAGGCCATAAAAAAGTGTGCCAAAGCTCAATCAAATCTGATCATTTTTTCGAAAGTTATCGTGGCTACAGACAGACAGACAGACTACAGACAGACAGACACCTTGGTAAAAACCGTTTTTTCTGGCTCAGGGGGTCTCAAAACGTGGAGATTTGATGAAAACCGACTATCAAATTTTACATAAAACCAATACCTTCTCATTAGAATGAGAATGTAAAAAATAATGCTCTAGGATGAATAGTTCAGAAGTTATGACCTCTTAAACTGATTTTTCAGTGAAAAAAACTTTAAAACTTTTTCTTTTTACACAATATCTCATCCCCTGTACATCCTACATGAAAGTTGTGTAAAAATAAATTAAAGAAGATTAAATTATCTTTAAAACTAAAAAAGGAATTGATTCTAGCTTTTACAGAACAGAAGTTATAGTCTCTTATAGGAGGCTGCTTTTTGTGGAATTCCTTTGACAAATTGAAAAACCGAATTATGGTAACTGTCTTCATGTGTGAATATCTTTTAAATAAATAAATATATATATATATATATATATATGGCAAAAAAAAAAATTTATAATTTTTCTCGAATTGATGGTTTTAAACCTTCATTTCTGACGATTTGCTTTCCCAAGTATAAGAGTTAAAGAAAAAGTGAAAAGTTCTGATGCAATATATATACAAAATAAATTTTAATCAAAAATGCGATCCATAATAATGTTCCACAAAAATCAGCCTGCTATAAGAGACTATAACTTCTGTTCTATAAAAGCTAGAATTAATTATTTTTTTGAGTTTTAAAGATAATTTAATCTTCTTTAATTTATTTTGACACAACTTTCATGTGGGATGTACAGAGGATGAGATATTGTACGAAAAGAAACAGATTTAAAGTTTTTTTCACTAAAAATTAGTTTAAGAGGTCATAACTTCTAAACTATTCATGCTAGAACATTCTTTTTTTTAATTTTTCAGAAATTTTTGGACTTTCTTTTTGGTTTTTAGAATTTTTGCGACAAATGGATCAGAATTGTGGAATCTTGAAAAAACTGATGCCTTCCACATATTTTTCAAAATCTAAAAGGGATCGGAAATTCAATCAATATTAATCACACAGGAACTTATTTCGAGCGCAAAGTTGAAGGTTTTTTGTACAGAAAACGTTACTTACTACTTGTTCCTTTCGAAAAAAATGACATAAATTAATAAAAAAACAATAAATATCGAGTTATTGTAAAAGGGGGCCTAACGATTTTTTTCATATTCTGTAAAAATACTCAGTAGACATCCCCAAAACATAATTTCTGAGGTACAAACTTTAGCCTGTTCATTCAAGTCAGGCCTGCCCAAGTAGGGGAAAACTGCTCGTTTACCACATGTTCCATTTCCACCACCAGTTCCCTCCGCTTGCCTTCGGAGGCTCGGGGTGGTGGTCGCTCTCTGAAATGGAAGGGAGGTATCCAGTACCGTAGATAGGCAGTATCTCGGAAGGTGCTTTAGGGCGACCGATTTTGAAATAAAATAGAATGATTGAAGTAATTTAGAATATAATAAATATATTAGCAGTGATAGAATGAATAAGTCTTCCAAATAAGGAAAGTTCATGATATGTTCTGTAAAGAAGGTTGGAAATAAATCTTTAAAAACCAACAGTTTCATGGAAAATAGGGTTATTCTGAAAAATTCTTGAAATCTTAAACCTTAAATCGAACACCTTTTCTAAAAGGAGTTTTTCGGAATATCATTTGTTGACACAATAATTACAATACATTTTTTACATAAAATTTTCATACAAATTTGGTAATGAAACACGCTCATAATTTTTTCCAACTGATGGAATCCAAAATGGAATTTTTGATTTTTCAATATTTTTTTGTGCGATGAAAACTTGAATTTTCGATTTGTCAAGAAAATTAAAAAAGTCTTATAACAATATTGTACGGTGTTCAAAATGAAACATTTTTCTTCTCGTCAATTTTTTTCATATCGTGCGTTGTATGGCTAGAAATGTTCATTTTCGTTTGTTTCTTGGAACTGTGTAAATGCTACAACTCCAGTAATTTTTGTTTTATCAAAAAATGTCATTGGAATAAATTGTTTGTCTTTTTCAGTATTACGAATGTAGGTACATATAATTTTTAAATTTGGAAAACAAGTGGTCTCAAAAATGTCGAAAAAGCGCTCACTTTTTGAATTTTCATCCAAAATGGCTGGCTAACGAACTTGACCTTCATTTTAGGACACTTGAAGAGTATGCCAAAACCCAATCCAATCTGTCAATTCTTTCGAAAGTTGTCGTGCTAACAAAATAAAAATCCACACACACACACACACACACACACACACACACACACACACACACAC
>CAKNYM010052732.1:141423-185639 GCA_932195095.1 Andricus curvator | reverse complement strand
ACACACACACACACACACACACACACACACACACACACACACACACATATATATACATAAATACAGAAAGACACACTTTCGTTTCAACGTTTCTATTTCATTTGTGGTTCATTTTACATCATTAAAATAAAAAGATTATATTTCAACTCAGTCGCCCCAAAGCACCTACTTTAAAACGTATCTGCGATCCTGGATTCTTCCAACTACGTCACACGGCACGTGCCACGAACCACTACCACGCCCTTCTACAGGCGACTAGAGGCCTGTGGTGGTGGAAATGGAACATGTGGTAAACGAGCAGTTTTCCCCTACTTGGGCAGGCCTGATTTAAGTGAAACTTGGTTCTGAGGAGGCGTGCACATACTTTTAGGCTGTCCTACTCACGCGGGAACGACATATCTCGACAACATAATGCGGCCATGAGAGTCCTTTATAACCATCTTTGTCGCAATTACGGTGTTGCCGGCGACCCTGCCCTACTGAACGCTCGAGAAGTGCCAAATTTTCTGGAACTATGATTTTCGGACAGCAGTCTCCATTGCACACTCGAGGCCTGACTTCGTTCTCCAAGACTACGAGAAACGAACTATATTCGTGATCGAATTCTCGGCTCCGGCCGACTACAACATCACTGCCAAGGAGAAGGAAAAGGAGGAGAGGTATCAAGACCTTAAAAGGGAGCTGCAACGGATGTACCCAAAATATTCGGTTAAAGTAATTGTCCTTGTGATCGGTGCTCTCGGAGGTGAGAAACTATCACTAGTTCGTAACCAGCTATAACCGCGTGCCAAAAATATGTCAAGGCACTTGCGAGATGGATGCAGAAAGCTTTCATCCTTGGATCGCTTCGTGTCCTCAACGCCTCTCGTTGTGATTTCGTCGTGCCCTGTGGCCACCCATCTTACGGTCGTGAGACGTAGCCATAGATATGACATACCGCGGTTCTACTGGGAGCGGGTGTAATTTTCATAGATGGCAGTTGCTTCCGTTTAACTTCTGTGATCAATCACAGAAAAAAGTTCAGTTTTACCCCTAACATTTTCTAATTTTTTTGGATCTGTGACGTCAACTAGCAAGATGACCGATATTGAGGATCAAACAGTAGCAATAAACACATGGGAGAAAAATAAATTTTTTAATATTTTTGCCGGCAGTTTAAGCTCTATCGACAATTTTGTTTACAGGTACCGAAAACTTTTTTTTTACCGGTACCGACAATTTTTTTTTACCGGCACCGGTTTTGCATACACAACCTTTCAAGTGCTGTAAATTCCTCCGAATTCTCCGAAGTTTTATACAATCATTGCAGTGTTTCTAATTCTTTCACAATTAGTCTAGTTAGTCGACTGCAGCTAGTAGTGAATGAAGATGTACTTGTTAATTAAATCCCGCAGAATTCTTACGAATTTTGTAGAATTCACTTCAAAATGTTTTTTTTTTATTAACTTGAAGAGCTTTGATTACTTTTCAACCTATGAGAATACAGATTAAATTATTTGAAATTTAAAGATTTTTAAATTCTCCAAATTCCTCTGAATTCGTTGAATTCTACTAGCTGTGAATGAAGATGTACTCGTCTTTTAAATTCCGAAAAGTTGTCACGAATTCTGTGGAATACCTTCCAACGCTTTAGAATTAATTTAAAGAACATTAAATACTTTTCACACTATGAAAATAGCCAATCAACAGTTTAGAATACGTAGAAAAACTCATAAATCCTATAAATTCTTCAGAATTGTTCTGAATTCTAATAAAGTCATAGCACTTTTCCTAATTATTTCCCAATTAGTCAAGTTGGGAAGTAGGCGTAGGTACGACTGAAAGCAGATGTACCCTTTATTTGAATTACACACAATTCTGTCAAATTCTGTAGAAATACATTCAATACTTTTAAATTATTCAAAAGATTTTTGAATACTTTTCAAGCTACGATAATACATATTGAATTATTTGTAATTGAAAGGCTCATAGATTCTAAGAATTTCTGTGAATCCTTCAGGGTTTTACTAAAACCATGGCACTATTCCTAATTCTTTCCAGATTTTAAAAACTTTGAAGCAATGAGAACAAACATTGAATTGTTTGGAGTTTAAAAACATTCAGTCTTGCTTTTTATAACCGAAAATAAGGAACTGGCTTTGATAGACATTTTCAATCGTCTTTTCCCCAAGTTTTTGCAGTAGTTTTTCGACTGGAGACTTCAAAAAAGCGTATTCTTTTTTTGACGGAAGAAGTTCAGGACCTTTTAGAAAAGTGTGAACTGTTTAAAATTTGTTATCTTGGATTTTATAAGCGAAAGTAAGGAACTTCTTTTGACAGATATTGTCAATCATCTTTTTGTCAAGGCAAGACTAAATGTTTTTAAATTCCGAAGAATTCAGTGTTTGTTCTCATTGCTTCAAAGTTTTCAAAAAATTTTCAAGTGAATTCAGAACTTTTGAGGGGAATTCTACGCAATTCGAGAAAATTCCGCAGAATTCAAATAACGATTACATCTACATTCAGCGGTACCTAAGCCGTTGAAATAACTTGACTAATTTGGAAAGAATTAGGAATAGTGCTATGGTTTTAGTAGAATCCTGAAGAATTGAGGGGAATTTGTAGAATTTATGAGCCTTTCAATTACAAATAATTCAATATGTGTTATCGTAGCTTGAAAAGTATTCAAAAATCTTTTGAATAATTTAAAAGTATTGAATGTATTTCTACAGAATTTGACAGAATTGTGTGTAATTCAAATAAAGGGTACATCTGCTTTCAGTCGTACCTACGCCTACTTCCCAACTTGACTAATTGGGAAATAATTAGGAAAAGTGCTATGACTTTATTAGAATTCAGAACAATTCTGAAGAATTTATAGGATTTATGAGTTTTTCTACGTATTCTAAACTGTTGATTGGCTATTTTCATAGTGTGAAAAGTATTTAATGTTCTTTAAATTAATTCTAAAGCGTTGGAAGGTATTCCACAGAATTCGTGACAACTTTTCGGAATTTAAAAGACGAGTACATCTTCATTCACAGCTAGTAGAATTCAACGAATTCAGAGGAATTTGGAGAATTTAAAAATCTTTAAATTTCAAATAATTTAATCTGTATTCTCATAGGTTGAAAAGTAATCAAAGCTCTTCAAGTTAATAAAAAAAAACATTTTGAAGTGAATTCTACAAAATTCGTGAGAATTCTGCGGGATTTAATTAACAAGTACATCTTCATTCACTACTAGCTGCAGTCGACTAACTAGACTAATTGTGAAAGAATTAGAAACACTGCAATGATTGTATAAAACTTCGGAGAATTCGGAGGAATTTACAGCACTTGAAAGGTTGTGTATGCAAAACCGGTGCCGGTAAAAAAAAATTGTCGGTACCGGTAAAAAAAAAGTTTTCGGTACCTGTAAACAAAATTGTCGATAGAGCTTAAACTGCCGGCAAAAATATTAAAAAATTTATTTTTCTCCCATGTGTTTATTGCTACTGTTTGATCCTCAATATCGGTCATCTTGCTAGTTGACGTCACAGATCCAAAAAAATTAGAAAATGTTAGGGGTAAAACTGAACTTTTTTCTGTGATTGATCACAGAAGACGAATTAGAGAGATGCAGGGATAGGGCTTTGACCAACATTATTTCTGCGACTAGTCACAGGGGTGCCTTGCGCCCCCAAGAGTTATTGGAAAGGGGTAGATGTTTGACCAACATTATTTCTATGACCAGTCACAGGGGTGCCTTCCAGCACCCACGAAGTGTCGGAAAGGGGTAGGGGTTTGACCAACATTAATTCTGTGTCCAGTCACAGGGGCACCATCCAGCCTACACGAGCTGTTGGAAGGGGTGAATTTCATGAATTCCTTGAATTTCGTTAATTCTCTGAATTCTGTGAATTCCGTGTATTCAGTGAATTCCGCGAATTCTTTGAATTCCGTGAATTTCGTCAACTACGTTAATTCCATGAATTCCGTGAATTCTGTGAATTCCATGAACTCCTTGAGTTCCATGAATTTCTTAAATTCCGTAATTTCCTTGAATTCCATAAATTCCTTGAATTTCATGTACGGTTCAAAAACCGGTACCGACAATTTTTTACCCGTACCGACAGTTTATACACTTCGTATTTAAAAGTCTTGAAAATCTAAATAATTCAATGTATTCAAAAGTGTTCAGGGTAATTCAAAAATGTTAAAGTAATTATTTCTACAGAACTAGAAGGAATTCTGCGGAATGCTAAGAATTCAGGAGTATTGTACAGATTTCAAACAACGCATGCATTTTAATTAACTCGTAGAGCAATGTTTTCTAATTTGGTTGCTACGAAAAAGATACTTTTTAATTTTCGAATCTCGTTTAAGTGTGAAGTTGCACCAAAGAGTCAAAATCTGCTACAAAAATAAACGGAGGGGAAATTATACGTTCTGAACTTGTATTCTCACACACACTTAGCGATGGCACATGGACTGTCGGCTATCTAACGCATTTTTTTGATTGGATAACCTGTAATTGCTAATTACTCGGTAATTATGCATTTAATCAAATTTTTTTATTGATCATTTTCTACTCAGTTTTTTACAAGGAATCAGAAAATATAAATATGTATTTTGAATACATGGACACCCTGTATATATATATATATATACTACTTAAGAAACTTATATACATTAGAGAGCCAATGGGCTCACACCGCATATTTTCTTTAAATTCCGCTACACGGTTTCCTGATCTTTGTACCAGTCTGTTAAACATAAAACTAAAAAAAAAAATTTTCTCGGTCTTAAGGGGTGTATAAATTACCGCCCTAGCGGCTGATAGATAGTACTCGACAACGTCGCAATTCTCATTGCCTAGCTGTATGAGTGTAGCTGGACTGAGCATGTGTACTGATGCCGATCTCTCGTTCTGGCTAGAGCTCTTAAATGCCTAAGAATTTATGTTTGGAAAATGCCCTCGAGAATATGCTCAGCATTTAAGCTCGAACAGAGCATTTAAGAGAATTGAAAGCATTTATTGTTTAAATAAATATATATCATAAGTAATACATGTATTTTTTACAAGCACACTTTACAGTGAAGTAAACATATATTTGTTTTTAATTATATTTGATGGCCCTTTCTAATTTGAGGCTAAACATTTTCCCGCGAACTTTCAATTAAGTAAATATTATTTGGGTTATTTTTAATAATTTAGGGTATTTAAACAATTAAAATTTGAAATTAAACGAAAAATGTAAACAAGAAGACTTAAATGTTAGATAATATAATCATATCATATAATAAGTATTAATAAGTATTACAAATATAATATACGATTTTTAAAATCTTAATTCAAAATTCTCATAAATGCTCATTCTATTCTAAAATCATATAAAGGGCGAGCATATTATCATGCTCGTGAGAATTTCTCCGAGCACTTAAACTCTTTAGAACACTAGTTCTGGCTTCCCGCGTTCAGTTTGCATAGGCCATAGTTGCATCTATGCCAAGGACTCCGCTACCATTTGAGACTTGATTCAAACGTCGAACTTTTAATAATATTTACTGACTTCAAAAACCTCTTTAAAGTTGAGATTTGTTGTGTGATATAACCAATAATTCATGGCAATATTTGTGATACCTTTTTACCATTTCTGCAATGAAAAAAAAAATTAGATACTGCATTGGCTAGAAATGCCACCATCGAACCAACAAAATTGATCAACTGGGAGTTAAATTTGCGGGCACTCAAAAATTTATGTGATTTGCGTTGATGTGAATAGAATTATTTGTAATTAGTATTCATGTAATCAAAATAATTAAATTAAAATAAAACCGAAGAAGAATAGAAAAAGAAAAACAACATATAGATGGAATTCGTATTATTTGACTTTTGTGTTTATTTTAAACTCTCCAGATTATCAACTTATTAAAAGTGGAATTTGATTTGACATAAAGTTCCTCAATATAAATAAAAACGACAAACACTATTATTAAAATTGTATTACGAGATTCGATATTCAATTTTATCTGAAATATTGATCGAACGATTAGTAAATGCTTTTAGTATAATCATTTCGGATGAGATTTGTACGCATGCAAGTATCCGTATGCGTCAATACGGAAAAAGAATTCAATTTTATGTGAAAAAATAAGCTATTCACGATTGACTATTATCCAAAGCACTAAAAATAATGTACTATGATACGATATATTTAAACATGAACTATTTTTATATTGTAGATTTTCATAACTTCAGTAACATTATGACTCGATTGCACTGCACACATACAAAGCATATTCTGACTCTCTAAAGTCGCATTTAGGTAAACACAATATAGCGTAGAATGTCTATTTTCCTTTCCCTCTTATTTACATTATAATTGTTTCATTTCATAAACGAATTCCAGAAAAAATATATTTATTATCGATCTGAATTATGTATAACTATATGCATGAATTCCGCTACAAGAGTAATAATAATACTATTGCAAAGTATTCCAGAATCACAAAATCAACGAGTAGTTAGTCTTTTGTTGTGTTTCAATTTTTTTCTTCCTATTCTTTTAAATATTTTGATATGTACACCGAGAAAAATCTGTTCCGAATTTCGCACGCAATCATATCATATTTAAATCGCAACACATGAGAGACCGTGCATCTACATTATCGTGTTTTAGCTGCGCTCTACATCAAACGCCATACTCTGTCGCTTTGACCCAGATGTGAGTTTAAATTACTTTTTGTAACGGATGCGCGAAATTTACACAATATATTATTTTATAACTACTTTTTCGCATGGTTTCAGAGTTGGCCACTTACCGCAAGCTCCATGTAGATACGGGGTGCATAACTTCGAGCGTTTTTCGCACAGCTCCTTACTATTCTCGCATTGGTACACAGTGATACTGTAATCATACTATTTCATGCAAAAATGCTTCGCTTCTTGTGCCTATATCGCATGAAATAGTCACCAGCGAAAATAGAAACAGCATCCCATACGAAATAAGCAAAGACATTTTTTTCGATGTAGGCGGATGAGCAATAATTTGCGAGGCACGATAGAAACGCGCTTTCATTAAAGTATAATTTATGTACATACGAATAAATGAGATTTTCCTTTCTTTATTTCTTAATTCTGCGGCGATTTGTATATAACTAACATTTGATTTTCGACGCCGCGCATCTCTCGATTTATAAAACTTTTACAGTATCGGAGAATAATACACGTACTAGTCTAATAATTACCACAGAGGACACAGTAAATTATTAATGTTATTATTTTGTAATTTATGCAATGGATTCGTTAACCAAGATACCTCATCACATTTCAATTTTCTTTAGGCGATTTTTTAACGGATCGGATTCATGAAAACGGTGATTTTATAAAAACAGTTGACACTACTTGGTTTGTAAAATATGCCGCTGCAAATTTATTTCTTGACGCAGCGGCCATACAGTTTCCAGATATAACAATAATCTAGCAGTGGCATATTTTACAAACCAAGTGGTTGGATCAATTACCTATTTTTTCAGTGTAGTTAATAATTTCGTACCATTAATAAGGGTCGAGCGTGGCACCTTTAGTTAATAGTATATCTAAACTTTTTTTCACAGAAGAGTACTATATTTCTTTGAGCAAATTTTTGAAATTGTGAAACAACTTATGAAGCCTTAAGTTCTCTGGTACTATTATAATATAAAAAATACACCAATTTCTTTATTTGAATCACGATCTCAGTCATGCTTCAATTTTTGGAAACGTTACATTTGCTTTGTTAGCGAATGATCGCTAGGGCCGTGCTCTGTGCATTCAAAATGCAACGATGCCGAATTTGTTCACATCAAATATCATCTAAAGGAATCGGACAAAATGCGGCTTCTGCTAGGATTATTTTCAACATTTTTTCATTCTCAAAGTTGGATTTCGGCGTGATGAAAAAATTAAAAATTTGAGACGGCGCGAAACAATCTCCATATTACTAAAATGATAATTGACAAAACTGAATACTTTCTACATTAATGCCGTTATAGGGTCTGCAATTATCTCAGAAAACGCATTTCAGATTCCTTAATGATATATTTTTTATTCAGTTTCGAAATTTCGACTACCTACCCATGCTCGACCCTCCTGAAACAAAAAATGTAATTGAAATAAGTCCAACTTTTCTACATATAAAGTGTTTTTCATTTTCAAGTAAATAATTAATTTTTCTTTCATTTTGTTTGTAATTCAGCAATGCACAACAATAATTTTAAAATTTCTTTTAAAACTGCCAGGATTTTTGAAAAAAGTATTATTAAATTTGACAAGTTTTGGACAATGAAAATAATATCAAAATCTCAAGTGGATGATGAATCTCAGATGCAATAACCCTGAAACTTTAAAAATATTTACCGACTAAAGTATATATTAACTATATGAAAAGAATGTCATAAACACAAATCCATGTTTTTTTCTTAGTTATCATTTTATTAAGAAACGCGTTAAAATAGTTTATTAATAATTACGTAGGTCATCTATTGAGTCCTTTTTTGGTGTTGATGTTTTAGATGGTGCACTATCGAGTAATTATAACATTCATCGTTAATTATACGTTACACGACTTCTGCTGACAAATACACCTACGTTATATATTTCTACAATTTCATGAATCATATTATTTTGGTTTCCTGTTTTGAACTATCAGGGTGGCAGCTACAATGCAAGACGAAAATTCTCGATCATTTCCCGGCTTGTAAATATATTTCTCGGATATTACAATTTATCAAAGTATTAATTGTTTAATTCTGATCAGGTTTATAAAATTTTCCATTCTCAACGTTTTCCAGTTAATGAGTATTCATTTGTTAATATTATAGTTCAATTCCTAAAATCAGTAATTTATTAATTTATGGTTACAGTTAGTCGATTTGAAACGTTTTACTATCCAAATTATAGAATTTCAAATATTTTGAATTTTGAAGGATGTACTAAGGATGTTTAAGGATGTTTAAGGATGTAAGCAGTCAGGACCATGTCGCAATGTTGCGCAACGTGACGCAGTTACCAGCTATCCGAAACCGCGGCGCGGTTTAATTCTTGAAAAACACATAGCGGGGTTACTTAACTCGGGGTCCCACTGTATTTCCATATTTTTATCTATATAAAAAGACAATTTAATATGGTTGTGTCTTACTTTCTTTTACGTCTTTTCATACTTTTATCTTTTCTGTATATATTTTGAAAAGAATTTTTGATCCCGTTTAGATTCTAGAAAACGGTTGAAAACAATGTCTTAATTCATACATTTTTGGTGTATTTTACGTAGGCCTAGAAAATAGAAAAAACGGTGTGAATTTCTGCACCATTGAAAAAATAGAATGTCCTAGCACAAATAGTTCAGTTATATTCTCTTAAGGTGACGTTTCATTGCGAAAAATGTTAAAAATTTTAGTTTTCTTGGAATATCCTTTTGCTTGTACTCATGAACCGTAACGTTTTTAACGAAAAACTTTAACGAACAAGAAACTTGAATGGAGGCGTAAAAATACAAGTTTCCTTCTAGAAGCTCTAACTTCGGTTCTACGGCAATTAGAATAAAATTCTTTTTTCATTTGTACAGTGAATGCAGAATTTACAGTAAAAACGATATTTCAAGAAAGCTTAAAATTTTAACATTTTTTTCGCCGAAATATTACTTTAATAGGTCATTATTACTTAAATGTGTATTTTATATAACTTTTACGCAAAATACACCAGAAACGTACAATTTTCAAAAAAATGTAAAAAAAAATTTCTTTAAGAACCAACGATCTGAATTACGCACTGTAAACTGAACGTTTATTTACTTGAAAACGTTAAAAAGAGAAATTTTAAAATAAGTTCAAATGATATTACTAAAAATCGCATAATTTCATGTGATATCAAGTTAGTAACATTTGAACTGATTGGAAACGTTTTTCTATTAAAAATTTAAAAAATTCCCGACCAAAAAATAAATTCACTGTCATTTTCTGGTTTTTTTCGCGTACCAAAAAATTCTCTTTCATCAATAATTAATTTATGTTTTCCCTGATTTTCCCGGTTTAGCAGCCACTCTGACTATTCAAGATCGCAAGTAAAAATCATTTCTGACAGAGGCGTAGATATTTTTTTTTTTTAAATCGTGTTTAGTGTTACGAATGCATTATAAATGTACTTGCCACCTGGTGAAAAATTAAACTTCTTTTACTTTAAATTTAGAACCACCTTTTCATTTTTCTTAAATCAATTTCCAAATGTTATCCTTCTGCTTTTCAAAATATGTTAAATGAGCCAATCTAGATACTTTTATATAAAACATCAATTTGATTAAAAATTCATTTAAATTATTTAGGTAAATTATTCACCAGCTTTAGTGAGATTACTTAGTTATTTTTAATCCTCATTAACTTTTATCTAGCTGAATTATTAGTTCATGTAAAAACGTGCACCCTCATTTTAACTATTTTGTATTTGTCGTCATTATTTTTAGTGACAAACAATAATTTCGATATCACATAAAGAGAAATTAATCCTGTAGTTGTAGATGTTACATTTTCTTCTCCTTATTTTTGGTTTGGAGCTTAAAAAGTGCTAAGGCACCTGAGGTATGCGCGAATAGTAATGAACGATCGACAGTACGTTATGGTCAAACGATACGCTTTTATCTAAAATCAGAAACATCTACACTTTCACATGCAACTATAAGTAATTTTAATATCGTTTATTGAAAAGTCTTCTGTACATATATATTTAATTGCTCTTAACGCATTACAAGCCTTTTACCTAATGTTTATCCCGCGAGAATAGTTTTCGTCCCATTAACTGCCAAGCTGTAGAGATTGTTTACTCTACAAATAGTTGAGAATAAGCTTTTATGAAACTATGATAAAATATTAGAAAAAATAATTTAAGTTTTTTTTTAAATTAGAGTTTGGCATTCTTAGTGCTTGTAATAAAAGTTCTATTCAATTTACTTGCTTTCAACCAATAATTTTGATTTCAATTTGAACGACTTACAATTGTAATTCCCTTATATTCGGCCTTTAAAAATAAAAAGTCCAAATCATAATTAAATTCTTGTAAATCGTAGTTTACTAAAAATTATTTAAATTTTGATTAAATTATATTGAGTTAAAGACTGCTTGTTTTACGACTTGTAAAAGACAGTGAATATCACAATCTTGGTATAGTAATTTTAATGATTGTTAAAGATTTAAAAAATGACAGAATTGGCAGTTAATAAGACAAAGCTAACGCTTTTATAGCCTGTCCAATGTTAAGGTTTCTACACTAAAAATCACTCGATTAATTAAATATAAATAAAATCTATTTTCAGAGTCTTCGCGTAACCTTTCCTCGATCTAAGAATCGTTAAGTGTGACCCGTTAACTTAATATCTCTCGATGCGCTGCCCTTCTGGTGACTACCATGAGATTTGAATTCTACCACCAAGAATACGCAGACGAAAATTTCGATCTCTGAGAATCTTGATTATTTTTATTTTATTTTCCAGTTTGTCAGCAAATAATAGTAGGCGATTGGCGGTCTCGAGTGAAGAATCGGTTCGATATTAGTTCTTCTAAATTTTATTATGCCCGCAATTTTATTTTTCCAAAACCATAGCCTTCTTTATACAAACAGAGAGATGTTTCACCTAATAGAAGTTAGATTTTAGAAAAAGAGAAATCAAAATGTCGTTTGTAGAAAATTGGCTACGGGTTTAGGAACATTACATTTTTTGGCATCAGAAATTTTGGTAAACTGAGATCAGACAAAATTATCGATCCTAATTTTTCTTGACTTTCAACTTAATGGTGTAAAGATACGTTTACAATTGATGAAATCCTCATTGAATAAATTGCACGAAATTCGAGTACTTCGTGGTAAATTGTAAATTTTTTTTTTCATTTTTCTGTATAGTTAAGGTAATAACTACTTTGCAATATATCTGTCGTTTTCCAAGAACTTTGTGAATTTATGCTGAATCTAAGAAAAAAGCTTAGATTCTATGATGATTCAAACTACTTACTGCATTATGCTTTCGTTCTTGTGAAACTACTTACGTAATATAAATAGTTTCAAAATCGCTGGTGCGAAAGTTTTCGCAATAATTCTTCATCCTGATCATTTTTTTCTTTCTCTTGTTCCTTCTCACTCCTTTAACTTTATCTAATTCACAAATTGGTCTACGGAAAAAAGATTCACGCGGATACTCTTATTACACAGTTCCCGCTTGATGATTTGTTCGTGACAAAACGAACGATGCCACAGGGTAGTCGACAATTCGAAACTGGTGACTCACATAATGTGAGACGATCCTTGAAGAGGGCAGGAGAGAGTCAGCGCGATAGTCAACACGACAGTCTTTTGAACACCGTGGAGTTGTAGGTAGATGGATTCGTAGAAGTTTGCTACGACACCACCTCATGCCATCCACTACCGTTTGATGAATTGCTCTCTGGCATGGCTGCGTAAAAATTATTCAAAAATTTTAATTTACATTGTACTCCTAATACATAATAATCAATTATGTATTTCTGAAATTCACCTACAAGTATTGTCAAACAATGTGAGGATACCCAATAGAGTAGAGCAAACAAATTTTGATTCCCTATTTTCCCAAAAATTACAACATTTTCCCCAAAATATATATATTTTTCGTAATTATGATAATTTAGGACCACGCAAACGTTCTTTCTATTACATTTGCCAAATTTTCAACTTGTTCTCGAATTTTTTGTAAATGAGAGTTGCTTAAAAAAATGTCGACAAGGTCGGAATTGGGTAATTATTACATAGCCTTACGCCGATTTTAAAGTAACTTGGCGAAAATATGAATTCAGCAATCTTAAAGTTTCCGTAGAAATTTCTTAAATTACACTAGTATCAAAATTTAATGTTTTTACAAAACAAAAACATCTTTTACCATGATTTTTATACCAATAATATTCATTAAATTTAATTTGCGAAAGCTGTCAATTTTTCTTCGCGCATAAATAAAATTTATTCAAGCTTGGAAGCTTTGTAAAATAGGATTGTATCTATAAAATAAGGTGCAAAATAATATTACTTACCATTATCTGTCCTATCTGTTGAAGTGGACCGTGGACCCCATATTCGGACTGTACAGTCGTCCGAAACCGATGCCATCATCTGATGATATACCGGATTCCAAGACACACAGTTTACAGTCCTGCTGTGTCCTGTTAATGTTGCAATAGGCGATTCTTTTCTTATATGCCAAACGTACACTTTATTGTCTGAAATATCATAATTATAATATATTAAAACATTGAAGAATCATTGCAAAAAAGTTGTGAAATGAAGGGTCAATAAGGAGATTATGATTACTACATTGTGCTACTATGATAATGCTTTCTAGAAACTTTATATTTTACAGAATAAATAAAATATGTGAGTTTCGTAACTGCAAAAATGTTCTATCATGTGGAAAATTAGAGCTGCATGAAGAAATACAAAACTGGTCTTTGTTTAAAATCTACAGTTGAGGTCAGCCTGTGGGTTGAGACTGACCCATTAGTTAAAATTAAGAGGAGAGGGAACTGATTTACAAAATGAAACCTACCCCATGTCGCCCCGCCGACCCAGTTATTATGATAGTGTGTGTGATCTGAAGGCACAAACAATTTCGAAAGAATTCTTGGATTCGTGCCTATTATTTAATTTCCAAAACTTTTAACTCGATATCTTATTTCGTATGGACATGAGAATGTCCCAAAAATGTCGGTAATGTGCGTATTTGCACCAGATACACGCCCTTGCGTAAAAATAATAAAAGAATGTCTAATTAAAAAACTACTGGTTGATCAATAATACATTTTTCAAACGAACCTTCACTACCCGATGCAATGAAATCTTGATTAACACCTCCGAAGCAACTATGAATTGTAAAGTGTCCTTGTATAACTCCTCGGAAGCGTCTAATTAAGCATCTGTCCTGTAAGTCCCAAAGATGCACGCCCTGGTTGGCTACATTAAGCAGGGCTTGCCGATCAGCCTTATTCACACTAAAAGACATTACAGGATGGTCCTCTTGCAATCTGAAAATTACACAGAATATTTAAAATATTTGGAGGTACTAAATGAATGCATATTTAATCAATATATATGTACGTCCAGATGAAAAGGGACCGGGTTGACTGTACGGAATTACACACATAGAGCTACTCGCAGATATGCTCCGCACTTAACAAAAAATATTGGTCCCGATAGATCACGTGACGAGCACATCCGCCCACCGAAGTCGGAACTCCAAAAGATAGCATTTCTAGATAATCGCAGTTAAAGTTGGTCGATTCCATATGCGCATATAGTAAATTTTTTCTTTAAACGCAAAATAAACCCACTTCGGATTTCTTTCAGAACATGAGCATAGTGTAAAAAGATAGAGTTAAGGTCAATGTATCACTCCCGCATAAAAACCTAAAATCGTCAATTTCGACCCTGACTCACAAAAACGCTCATTACTCCTAAAATAAAATCGACAAACTGATCCCTTTTCATTTGGACGTACATATATATATTTTCACAGTGCTCTATAAATGAGTCAGTTTAAAAAGAAATTCAAATGTTCGACAAATTGGGACATTCTTATTATTGAAGCTGAAAAGGAGGAAGATCAAATGATAATAATTAATGTCACACTATACTACCAATTTCAATAAAACCCTTGTATATTTCAACTAAAGCATTCTTTATTAGAAACCGAGTACGCCTATTACTAATTCGACTTAAATAAATCTGTATGTTGGCAAAAATGATAAACCCACAGGGCTACCGTATCGGTCAGTTGAATCAGCTCCAAGAGCCGATTCTCCCACCAAATTCGGTCGCCTTGCATTGTCGATTGTCTTTGGACCTGGAGATGTGCGGAAAGGGAGAGGCTATCATAGATTGCTTGGAGAGACTTAAATTTTAGGATCTATAATTCTATGGGAAAGTGTCCCCGATCTCATCACATGTAACCTTAGTTTCATCGAACTTGTTTCGTGCTTTATGGTACTCCAGACTCCAACGACATCCGACCAGCTTTTTCGGTTTGCCTTGATTTATCTTATTGTTCACCGGCCAATTCGATTAATGAAAATGGTTCTCTACTATATAGAAAAAATCGTCTAGAAAGACGACTGTAGGGCTGACTTCGCGTACGATGTCTTCTTCTCCTAATGCTACATACTTCAGCGTCGACATTGAGAATTTAAATAATAACTTGTTATCTACGATTTCTTCTTTAGCTGGCAATGTAGGCTTTACTGCTAAACCTAGTTAGCGGTCACCAGGGAAAAAACCTTGGGAGGATAGGGAATGCGTCACGGTCATAATTTGAAACAACCACTGAAAGTATTTAAAAAGTAATGTTACACCGAGTCGGAGGAGATATAATGAAGATATATTGAATCGAAAATAAAAATTCTGAGTCTCTTTGCCGCCAAGAGAAAACAATTTGTATCTTCTCTATCTAACTCCTTGGCAGATGTAACAATCTTAAAGAAATTAAAAAGCAGCTAATAATTTCAGAGCAGGGTGGCAAGGCTTTATGCTCCACTTTTTTACTGGCTTTTTGGATATCGTTACCTTCATGCATAAACAATACATACAAATTGATTTCAAGACTTTACTTATAACAATATTTTTCCCAAATTATTGGCGACTTTTACGCCACATGCCGCCATTTTATGCTCCAGAAAATCGACTGGCAATGCACAGGTGCTCTTTCTAATGTTATATCCTGCATGTAGACTAGGGTGATGCAAAAAAAACTGAATTTCATGCGAGACCACTCGGATTATCAAAGTATCACGAAAAAAATTTTCTGTAAAAATTTGATCGTAATCGAATAATATTTAGAGGTCGCTGAACGCAATTGTTTATTTTCGATATTTGATAACAAATTATTAATTAGCAAATATGGCTTAGCTAACAAATAATGTTTGCAATAATTGTTTTCTTCCAAAATCTGTAAAAACACTGGTAATAGGTCTACAAACAATTATCTATTCGCTAAAACACTCACCATCATTGTTAAATATTATTATTTGTGAGAAAATATTAGATCTTTCAGTTATTTTCCCGACACGTTGACCAGAAGATACATTTTATTACCATGGATAAGAATATTGCTGAAAGTTGATGGGATCAATTATAACTATTTTGTTCCATTTTTCCTTGTTTTTAACAGAGAATGGAATTTTTTATAGTTGATCGCAAAACATTCACAATAAATTAACTTTATTTCATATCAAAAATTCGTATAGAACATGCGATACGGTGTAGAATAGCAGCAGCATAACCAGTGCCCTCTGTTTCAAGAAATGCGAACCTCGAGTGAAATTCAAATTTATTTTATGTATTGTATACCATTAAGCCATTTCCTGTTCAGGGTAGGCGTGACACTACCCGATTCGGGTAGTGTTTCTAGGTGGATAGTTTCTTGTAGTAAATAACTACAAGTGTGGGCTCACCACACCCACGATGTGCCAACAGCACTCAGTTTGCTCGAATGGTCACCCATACAAGTACTAACCGCGCCCAACGCAGCTTAACTTCAGTGATCTGACGAGAACTGGTTTTTTCAGCGTGGTGTGGCTGTTATTTATTATGTGAGAAGTTGTAGGCTCCGGAAGCTACGATCATGGTTCTTTACAGCAACCAATCCCGACGCAACTGGAACGTGTACGTCATCCGCTTCTGCTCCTTCTGTCCTAGAAGGTAAGCAAGAGCGGGAAATTTACGCGAGATAACATCGGGCAACACTGTTCCTTGGAGTCAGGTCTCTAGCCGCGGATGATCTTACGCGGAAGACGGGACAGTTGGAGATGAAGTTTCACCTCTGGATACTTTTTTAGAGCTAAAATTCTTTGTAGAATGGTATGAGGAACAGTGTTGACGGACCAGATGAAGCGATCCCAGAAGAACAGCCTTTTGCATCCGGTTCGCGATGGAATGAGCCTGACGCTGGCAAGCCGGAATCTTGTTGAGTTGGCTAATAAATGAAGCTTTCATACCTCCAAGACGCGCGAGCGACTTAGAATATTTTCACCACGAAGCCTTGGTAGAGCCTGCTCAGTTCGAAAAGAATTGCTTGATATTTCGCCCGTTTTTCTTCCTCCTTTGCCGTGATATTACCATCGGCTGGTGCCGAGAATTCAATCACGTAAATGATCTTGTTCTTCAGATCTTGGAGGACAATATCAGGCTTCGTAGCACTGATACGTTGAGTGGTGGAGAATGAGAAATTCCAGTAGATCTTACACTGATCATTCTCCACAACGGACTCGAGTTCCCCCTGGGCGTATGGCAAGACGGGCAATAGATCAACACCATAGAAGTGTCTCAGATGGTAATATAACACTTTTAGAGCTGCATTGTGTCTCTCTATGTACCCGTATCATGCATACTTTGAGCATCCACTGAGAACATGTCCAAGTGTTTCTGGCTCTTGCTTGCACGCTCGGCAGTTGGTATCGCCTACAGGTATATTCATTATACGCTCGCGGTAAACTAAGGTGTCTATAACGCCATCTTGACAGGCAAAAATAAATCCCTCAGTCTCCGATTTTAATCCAGCAGACTTGAGAAACATGTTGGACAGACCCATTGAGAGCTCTTCTCTACGTATAATGCCGTAGAATTTACCATGAAGAGGCTTGTCAGCATGTTCTCTTAGTAGAAGCGCATGTTCTGCTTCCTGTACACGACTTTTGAGCACCCAAGGTGTTAGTGATGCTAGGCCATGTGTAGTGTCGCTGGAATCAAATGGGAGGCCAAGCTCCTTTGCGGCACGATATAGAAACGCCGCAGCATTGACGACTTCATGTTGATGTACTAGTCGCATAAGAAAATCTGTGCTATTTAGAACTGAGCAGGCTGTAGCCAGAACCGTTCTGCGATGAAGACACTCTAAGCTCAGCAAGCCTCTACCCCCTTTATCTCGAGGGAGGTATATTCGAGGTACGGAAGATCTAAGATGATGACTTCGATGGATTGTCATCATCTTGCGTGTGCTTCGGTCAAGTTGCTTCAACTCATCGACGTTCCATTTTACTGCACCAAACGTGTAGAGCAGTATAGGAACGGCCAGCATATTGGTCGCTTGGATCTTATTCTTTCCAGATAATTCGGAAGCCCAATTTTTTCTGAGAATTTGACGATAACTTTTTCCAAGGGCCGTTTTTAACGCACGCACATCATGGGTTTCCGCTTGCGGTATTCCAAGATATGTATATGTTTCTCCAATACCAAGATGTTGAATGGTATTTCCGCCTATGAGTTGAACATCCTGATCGTGACGCGATGATGTAGTTTCTAATCTTCCTTGACGTAGGTGGACGCAGGCACACTTGTCCAGTCCATAGCTCATGCCAATCGCTTTAGAGTACCTATTTACCGCCTCCAAAAGGATGTTAAGGTCCTCTTTCGAGGAAGCAAAGAGTTTAAGGTCGTCCATGTATAAAAGGTGGTTGACCTCATATTCTCTTTTGTTCGGCGGGCCACATAGGTATCCAGAGCTTTTGCCTCGGAGCACAATAGATAGAGGCAAGAGGGAGATGCAGAAAAGTATCGGACTTAGAGAGTCTCCTTGGAAGGCCCCCCTCTTATATGTGATATAGCTTGTAGTCACTTGTCTTTTGTCAGATGTTATCACAAATCTTGTCCGCCACAAGAGCATAAGCTCTTTTATGCATCTCACTATTTTTGGATGCACCTCCAGGCACTCAATGAGCTTAATAAGTAGCTCATGGTTCGTGTTATCGAATGCCTTACGGTAGTCAATCCAAGCCATGGACAGATTGCGTCGATACCTGATCGAGTCCTGGGTAATACACCTGTCTATTAACAGGTTCTCCCTGCAACCTGCCAGACCTCTCTTGCATCCACGTTGTTCAACTATTGCACTCCATACCGGCTCGATAGATGTTAATATCCTCTCTTTGAGGATGCCAGTGAATAGCTTGTAGCTGGTGTTTAAACAAGCTATGGGCCTGTAGTTCTTTGGACTTGACAAATCTCCGGTCTTAGGGATCAATACCGTGCGTCCTTCCACTAGCCACTGCGGGACGGGTTGTTCTCCGTTCAAGAAAGTAGTAAATATGCGAGCTAGATGTTGGTGCGTAGAAGTAAACTTCTTCCACCAAAAGTTGTTGATTTTATCTGGCCCTGGCGCTGAAAAGTTCTTAGTTCTAGCGATAACTTGCTTCTCTTTTTCAGCAGTAATTAGTGGACACTCTCCCTCTGGACCTTGTAACCTTTGCCTTTGGCAAAAGTTACGAAAGAGTGATATATCTGAAGCGTCTTCATTTAGCTGATAAGTATCTCCATATACTTGTTCCCAGAAGACTTGAATCTCTTCTCGACTAGGCGGATTTTTAACGGCACATAAAGTTTTATTGAACAGACGGGAAGGATGAGTAGAAAAGGTTGAATTTTCCTGAATCCACTTTACTCGCCGTTCAAGGCGCTGTTTCGCTGTTGACAGAGATCTTATTTTTTGCGTCCAGTGCTGCTTGTTGGTCAACAGTTTACACTTGTTCAGCGTGTGATTTGCTTTTCTTAAGTTTCGAGCAAGTGCCCTAACTTTTGGAGTGAATTTTTTATTTAATGTTATGTAGCTAATCACGCACTGAATATTTGATGCATGCCGTCTCGCCGTTTCAATTTTGAATTGAAGCTGTGCAATACGCTCGCGAGTCTTACTCAGACGTACTGAAGTATCGTTACTTCTACTGTCGCTAAGCAAGGAGACCGCCTTCTCGTAAACAACACAGTTCAGATTCCAGAGATTAACATCTTCGGGGAGCAAATCGGGGAGAGCAGTATTAGCTTCAGCTAATTTGTCCATCCTGAGAAAGACTTTTTGGTGGATAGATCTCCTACTTCTCATGTTAGCATTATCGGCTATCTGCAAAGGTGGTCTTCTTGCTGCAATGGGTGGAATGTTCGATGGAGGATGTTGCTCTTCTTCTTGTTGATAAAGAGCTTCATATCCGTTTTTTCGCAAAAAGGATACCTGATCTCTTAAATACTGAGGCGTTTGATGAGCATATTCCGGGTGCATATTGACCCAACGGTCATGTAACCTCTGCATGAATCCTCTTCGCGCCGGTGAGCTTCTTTGCCAACAGGTAAGGATGTCTCTCCTGAGTTGGTCCGACCATTTAAATCGATGTTCTCGCGTTTGTCCAGGGCCATTGCCTGGTCGTCGCCTCGGTTCGGTCCTATTGCCACTCCCAACTGAACCATGGCCTCCATCCGAGAGAGGCCTATTGTGGGTGGCACTGCGCGATACTGGTGTCGTAACCGCATAATTCATTGCATTGGGGAGTTAGCCCAAAACAACGTGGCTGACTGCAAGGGCCGGAGCTCTCGGGCGATGCGGTCGCCACGGCCATGCCACGCTGAAAAAACCAGTTCTCGTCAGATCACTGAAGTTAAGCAGCGTTGGGCGCGGTTAGTACTTGGATGGGTGACCATTCGAGAATACTGTGTGCTGTTGGCATATTATGGGTGTGGTGAGCCCAAACTTGTAGTTATTTATAACTACAAGAAAACTATCCACCTAGAAACACTACCCGAATCGGGTAGTGTCACGCCTACCCTGAAAGGGAAATGGCTTAATGGTATACATACTTTGAAATATTACAGATATTACAAGTATCATAGTAGAATCTACACAGGAATGATCCCAGTATATTTATTATTCAATAGTCCGGAGGTATCGTGAAAATGGTAATTTTTAAAATATGCGGGCTTGTTCTTAATATTTTTGTCGACTCATTTCATCTGGTTAGTGTTCATACAGGAATTGTTCGCAAAATTATCATGAAGGATCATGTTAATTATGTATAACACGCACGGAAATAGGATTCATTTCTGTGGAGTTCGAAACAGTTTTTCATGATTAGGAAAAATGAAAAGTTCCGTATTCAATATCGTCAGATGCGTAGAAAATGATACATTCTGAAGACAATTTTTTTTGGCATATTTAACAATGAGGGCAAGTATTTTAGCTAATAGATAATTGTTTGTAGACCTATTACCAATGTTTTTACAGATTTTGGAAGAAACAAATTATTGCAAACATTACTTGTTAACTAAGCCATATTTGCTAATTATTAATTTGTTATTAAATATCATGAACAATTTTTCGGAATCAGGTCAACATTATTTGTTAGAACAATCATTAAGGGTGCAGCCAAACAAATTTCAGCAATTTTCATTTATATTTGTATGAAATACGCCTATTTGTTTATAGCAATGCATTTGGGGTGCGTGATTTTTCGAAAATAAACAACTGCGTTGAGCGACCTCTAAATATTAATCGATTTCGCTCAAATTTGTACAGAAATTTTTTTTCTTGATACTCTTTGAGAATCCGAGTAGTCTCGCATGAAATATAAAAAAAATTTTTTTACATCATCCTAATGTACACGAATGTTCTAATGACATTACTTATCTATATAATTTTGCACCTTTGTCGGCCCGCCACCTCATACCTGCGCCTGTTCATTCTGTCAGCTTTGGGCTTTCACGTTCGTCGTCAGAAGTCGAACCTTTCAGGTGAAAATTAGGACTTTCGCAATGAATAAGTCATTTGTTGTGGGCTTATGGACAATACAGCTGAAAACTGTACCACGACTTCCTCGTGAAAGGGTGTCATTTTCTGGAATGGATTTTTTCTCGGCGAAATTTAGCGGTTGTCTTTATGGTGATTCCACGCCAAGACTCTAAGACTCGTTCCGGCGGAAAATGGGTTTCCAGCGTAAAGTTTTTGTCGTGCGACAATTGCCTGTGTCTCGCGTCGCACAGCGTGGTAAGTACTAAGCCGCGACAACTTGAAAATCTGATCCCGCCCGAAATTTGAAATTCTAGAAAGATTATATTTTCGAAATGATATAATTACCAACATTTTAAAACGCGACTTTTCAAAATCTCAAAATTTCAAATACCCGGAATTGCAAATTATAGAAATTTCAAATCCCCCTCCCCCCAAATATATACATATCAATATAATTCTGACATAATTTATAATATATGTTTATTACAGTATATTCGAACATAAAAATATCAAATATTAATTTTTTTGGTAATTTGTAATTTCGGGAATTTAAAATTTCGAACATTTGATACTTCGGACATTTCAAATTTCGGGAATACTCTACTTTCGTTAACTGTCACTTTCGGAAGTTTTCAAGCTCGGTTATAAACATTTCCTCTTTTTTCAATTAAAGGAATTATTCCGTAAGTATATTTCCATATTCTGGATTTTTGATTTTCGGCAAAATTATGTCATCCCAGTTTATCATGGCAACTTACCCAGTGGGTACAAAATTTGACGACGTCTTTACGACATCGTTATGGCGACTTTGAAATATCCTATGTCCATGTCATTAAGATGTTTTTACAATGTTGAAAAGACGTCATCAGATTGCACGATGTCTTTACGATATCGTAAAGATATCTTAAGGACATCTACATAGGATGTCGCAAAGTCGTCGTAAAGATGTCGTCAAGACGTCACTAAATTTTGCGTCCACTGGGTTACCACAAATAACGAAAATTTCATGTAATTTTTTAAAAATTTAAAGCAAATTTTCGGGTCAAATTTGAAATCCGATCCGAATCGACCTGAAGTCTGCAGGAACCCATCTCGGAGTCAGAAAAACAGAATAGAGTCAAATCAATTATAAGTATTCAAAAAACATTCGACACATTTTGAATAAATCAGAGCTCAGTTATTGAAATGTAGAGAGTATTAAGAGGTAAAACATAATTTAATATAAGTTACAAAAGAAAGCTTTAATACAATGCCTGGTGAGCTTCTCTCTAAAATGAATTTTAATTTTAAATTTCCGAATTATAAATAATCAGTTTAATTAATTAATTAATGATTTTTGTAATTAATCTGTATTAATTTTATTTATTTTATTACATTAAGTGAAAATTCAATGGAAGTTAGTGAAAAGTCACTAAAACTTCCAGTAATATTACTGATGACTCAGTGAAATAAGCCACAAATTTACTTCGAACTAAATTTTACACTAATTACACAGATACGCAAAAAATGGGTTGCGATTGTTGTTGGCCAACTGAGGGTCATTTCCGATGTAATTTTCTGCGTAGAATCCGAATTCGGGGTCAAAATTTTCCCTGCACGTCAGGTTTTCGAGATATCCTAACCTAAAAGTCCGAAAAATGCGGTTTTTTGGTATATTTGAGGTTATGTTATGTTGTAGCCAACGGCCATACCACGCTGAAAAAAACAGTTCTCGTCAGATCACTGAATTTAAGCAGCGTTGGACGCGGTTAGTACTTGGATGGGCGACCATTCAAGAATACTGAGTGCTGTTGGCACATCGTGGGTGTGGTGAGCCCACACTTGTAGTTATTTATAACTACAAGAAAACTATCCACCTAGAAGCACTACCCGACTCGGGTAGTGTCACGCCTACCCTGAAAGGGAAATGGCTTAATGGTACACATACATACATTTTACATATAATTTCCACAATCTGAAGAAGTGTTTTCAATTTTAGTACTGCGGTAATGTAATCATCAAAGTACTAAACTTCATTTAAGGATATCTCTGCAAAGAAAAATGATATCTTAAGTTTTAAACAAGCTTTTAAAAGCTTGATAGTTGTACTTTTAGATGGCATGAGCCGATTTTAGAAAAATAAAATTTTCGTCATGTAACATAACCTCAAATATACCAAAAAACCGCATTTTTCGCACTTTTAGGTTAGGATATCTCAAAAACCCGACGTGCTGGGAAAATTTTGACCCCGGATTCGGATTCTACACAGAAAATTACATCGGAAATGACCCTCAGTTGGCCAACAACAATCGCAACCCATTTTTTGCGTATCTGTGTTATTAGTGAACTAATTATTTGAGATATTTCGTTTCAGAGTTGGGTAGTAACTTGCTACAAGGAACTAAGTTACTGAAAAGTTACGTTATTTGCAACTTTAGTGTAACTTCGTTACTTTTTTAAAAAGTAACTCGTAACTTTAATTTTAGTTACTTGAAATTAACTTTGTGTTTTTTTATATTATCTCCTATCATGGAAGGTTTTTGGGTCAGTTATGGGTAGAAAATTAATCTCTTTCATTTGAGAATTCAGCTGTTTTCTTCCAAATTCACCTTTTTTGGTTGAATGCAACTGTGACTGATTTCAAATTAAAGTCTTTTTTGGTTGGAATAATATCAACTATTATATTTTTCATTGAGAATTCATCTATTTTGATTGATATATTTTGTAAAAATTCCATTATTTTATTTAGTAGAAAAGTAACTTTTTTGTTGAAAATTCATATTTTCCATTTGAAAATTCAACTGTTTTGTAGAAAATTCACCTTCTTTGCTTGAAAATGCAACGATTCAGTGGAATTTTTTTCTTTCTTGTTTCAAAGTTCGACTTTTTCTTTTCAAATTGATCTCTTTTGGTAAAAAAATCTTATTTATTTTGGTTGAAAATTCATCTATTTTGATAGAATATTAATCTGATTTGGTTGACGATTCATCTATTTTGGTTAAAAATTCATGCATTTTGATGAAAATTCAACTATTTTATTTCTTTAAAAAGTAACTTTCTTATGAATAAATCATATGTTCGCTTCGAAAATGCAACTGTTTTATAGAAAACTCGTCTTTGTTTTTCTTTTTGTAAAATATTGATTTTTTGGGGAAATTCATCTCTTTTGGTAAAAAATTTTTGAAGAGGGTTCAGCTACTTCTTTTGAAAATTCGTCGTTTCTGGTAGAAAATGTAACTACTTGTTTGAAAGTATACCTACTTTCTTAAAAATTCAGTTGTGTGATTAAAGATTCATAATTTGAGTTGAAAATTCATCTCTCGTAGAAAATTTCACTATTTTCTTTCTAGTTCGTTTTTTTTATGGTGGAAAATTCAAATATTTTGCAAAAAAATTCAACTATTTGGTTGAAAATTAAGTTTTTTGTTGAAAATTCGTCTTTATGGTTTGAAAATGGTAGAAAATTCAACTATTTGGTTGAAAATGAGCTTATTTGTTTAAAGTTAATATTTTAGTATGAAAATTCAACCAATAGGTTGAAAATTCATGTATTTTAAAAATTTTAAGTATTTTGGTAAAAGGTCCAAATTTGGTCAAAAATTAACTTGTTTGTTTATAATTCGTCTTTTTGGTTTGAAAATAGTAGAAAATTCAACTATTTGGTTAAAAATTAACTTTCTTGTTGAAAATTAATGCGGTATGAAAAATCAACCATTTGTTTGTAAATTGATGTATTTTGTTCAAAATTTAACTATTTTGGTAAAAAGGCCAAATTTGGTTGAAAAGTAACTTTTTTGTTCAAAATTCATACTTTTGGCTTGAAAATTAATTTTTTCCGGTGAAAAAAATGTCATATTTTTTGGGTAAAAATACAAATGTTGGTTGAAAAATCTTATTTTAACTAATGCCTATTTATTTTTAATTCAGTTTTTATGAGTTATCATCTTAGTTATTTTGATTTTTGAACTATAAAATTAAGGAAGTGAAAAAAGTAACTTTTTAGGTAACTTGAAGTTACTTTATCTAGTAACTGTAACTAGTTACCTTTTTCCGCTAAGTAACGTAACCGTATCTAGTTACTCAAAAAGAAGTAACTTGCCCAACACTGTTTCATTTTGTTCAAGGTGTGCGCGGTTCGCGTTCTTTACGAAAGAAATAATAGATATTCGAGTCTACAGAGAGTATGACATATATAATTAACGTGTTGTTTGATGTTTTCTTTCTTCGCGTTTGTTTTCCATTATATCGTTATCGAAATTTAAACAAATGAAATGGAACCATGATTGGAATTTCTGACAACTTTTCATGGTTCTAGCCCACGGCGCGACGGCCCTGCTCAACATTGTCGCATCCCCACCACCTCGACTAAGTTTGTCGCACGGAATCACAGTAAGACTTGTTCCGACGGAATATCTATTTGTGATACAAGTGCGCAAAATAGGCGATTGACCAAAAGTAGCAATCACCTGTGCGTACGCTATTTCGTGCAAAAACCACCCGAGAAAATTATTTAGCACTTTTTTACACTTTTTTCAAGTAATTCACGGAATACAAGGAATTCATGGATTCATCAGATCAGGTATTGGGGCTTGCAATGAACTCGGATGTCAATATCCCTCCCTCTTCTAAAACTACCCTGCTCTCCAATAGGGTGAGAATTTTCTACGGTTGGTCTTAATGTCGCCTCGCTTTCGCCACGAGCTCTTTCAGGCTGCATTTGAGTAGGCGGTCTGGGTACATGTTCCGTTTACTGTCTTTGAACCGCATTATCAACATATAGTAGTAAATCAAAATCACCATACTTACATCGTAAAATCGCAGAGTTCATCAAAGTTGTAAGCTCGAATGCGATGATGAGAATCGGCAGCTAAAACCGTTTTACCATCGCTTCTACACCACAAACTCTTCACTCGAACTCCATCCCAAGAGTCTAAGACGTTTCCGTCCATGTCCTGAAAAAATAATAAATAAACTTATTGCAGAATATCCACTATTAACCTGTGCTAAGTTATATTATTGAAGCTGTGTGGAATGGGAAACTCACGCAGTGATAAAATTGACCACGCATTCCTCCTGCAACGAATTTGTTGGAGTCGCGATGCCAGGCACATGCTGTAAGAGAGTCTTCTGTGCTTTGCGTTAATTTCACACGAAGATCGCAATCTGGGGTGTCAATGCTCCAGAGCCAAAGTTCTGGACAGTCCTCGGGTCCGCAAGCTATGAGGTGACTACTATCTGGGCTCCAAGCGATCAACGCTACGCCGTACGTGTGCCCCTCTAACGTCTTTCTGTGCGTTACTTTTAACGTTTCCTAATGAAAAAGAAACATCGACTGTTATTGTATTAGAAATGCACGCCATGCAAATTTATATATTAGAAACTTGGTGATTTATTTGAAATATTCGCTAGGTTTACATGAAAATTCATTTACTTTGAACTTAAAACAATATTATCAAACATTTTCTTACCGGATCAACGTCCCAAATGATAACGGTCATGTCTTTAGAACCAGTTGCCAGTTTGAGACCGTCGGGTGAAAACTTGCAGTACCACACTTCATCACAATGGTCATTAAGGATTTGCGTGGTATGACAAGGAAATTGCTCTTTACTACAACTGTGATCCACTAGTAAAGATACGCTTTCTAAACCCGTCTGTAATTTAAAAGAAAAGAATAGATTGTAGATGCAATGCTAAGGTAATGCTCATCTCAACACTCCATATTCAAATAATCATATAATGAAATAATCTTGAGTTTCCCAATTCGTACCTGACAATGCGTGACGTGGTATGTACACTGCTGATTTTGCATTTCGACGGCCTGACAAAGAAGAGAATGAAGTCGGCGAGGAGGTAGCATAATGGAGGGCGGAAGATACCTTTGCAGCTTATCCATCAATGCAGTTCTTGAGGCTGTACCTTTGCCTTCCCATCCTGCTCGTGTCTATTGACAAAAAAGAGGAATTTCTCTTAACTGAGGTCGCTAATTTGATTGCAAATGTTATAATAACAATTTCTCAAAGAGTGGTATTGACTAAACACGTAATTACTTTTTCTTTTGTTTAAAGGAAACTTTTTTCGAGAAAAGTACTCAAAAATAATAAAAATTAATTTCGACTCGTCAATTTTTTTCCAAATAATTTGAAATCATGTATATCCAAAAATATTATTTGGCTTTTGTGGTTTTTAAACTAGTGGTTTTTTTAATGATGAAAGTAGTATCATAAAACACAACGACATGCGGAGGCCAGAAACATACGGCCGCACATTAGCGCCAAATTAAGCTGAAGGGTACAATTCTTAACCGATTTCTAGGTTTTTTTTAAATCGATTATGAGTAAAATTTATAACAGCTTGTGCGAGCTGTCTGTATTCTATGCCCAAAGGGAGACCTTTTTCAAGAAAAATAATTCTAACGTCGCGCATGCTCACTTCGAGTAAGAATTCTATTTGTGATACCAGTGCGTAAAATAGGCGATTACCGACGAGCGTGAAACTCGCAGCATGAGCAGGAAGCTCGAAGCTCTAGTCGGAGGAAAACGAATAAAAAAGTGCGAAGAGTGAAGACAAATGCTACAATCACACACGTATCATGGGTTTCAACTAGTGTATTCTTTCTTTTCTTCAGAATTTAGAAGAATATTTTTATTTTGCCGGTGTGCAAAGTTTCCAATATTATTGTCTCTCAGTCTGCTGAATTGAAGCACTTTGCACATCATTTGAAGGCATGGAAGTCCTTACTTCCGAGCTGAGTGCTGAAAAAAAATAACTTTTATCGTTGAGCATGCATGCACACATTGATAAGGAGAGATGGTTTTAAATCGTTGGGCTCACTCACTCACTCGACTAACATAAAGCTCGACCTATAAACATCACAACTCCTAGACAGCTGATCACCTATAACCTTGTATCTTAATCCTTGTATCAGAATAGTATATTGTGCGACGAGGGAGGTAAGTTGGTATTTACTAACGAGTGTGAAGTTTACTGCACGAGGTGCAGGCGCGCCGTAGCCGAGGACAGCAATCCAGGATTTACTGAAGACCAATACCTCCCACGTTTCACACTATATTTTATTTTGCATATGTATGAAAATATCACTTCTATGCTGTAGACTGTAGAGCGAGAAGAAAGTTGACGTTTGCAACCCACGGACGTCAAAGCAATCTTCGCGTATGCGCATCATTTTTTATTACCGACAGTACATTACTAGTTATCCATTCATCCCGTCCAATGACGCTGATTCTCGTTGAACAGCTGACGCCTTAGCGGGACAAAAGTTCTTTCAACCCGGCCACTAGGGAAGAAAGTAATATAATTTGCGATGTGCGTATGCGCGAAGATTATTTTGACGCTCGTAGGTTATAAACGGCAACTTTCTTCTCGCTCTATAGGCAAATTATAGTGTGATTTTGATGCATGTGTGAAATAAATTACTACTTTCATTTTGATCGTTAAATAATACAGAAAAATCTTGTTTGTAACACATGTACGGAATGTTCGATTTAATGGGTGTGGTACACAAAACCAAACTGCACTTCTTTCTGATGGGTTGGCCTTTTGCATACACTGTAAAAAAAATTTCTTGTAACTATCCACTGCGTTTTTTTAATTTTACCAAAACCTGTAAAATGACTGCTTTCAAAGTAGTGAACTTCCAACCTCAAAATGTAGAAACATCACTTTGAATGCAGTGGTTTTACCAATTTTTGTAAAGTTACCTCTCTGAAAATAGGAAATCATTTGAGTCCAATTATTTCCTACTTTCAGAGAGGTAAATTTACAAAAATTGGTAAAACCACTGCATTCAAAGTGGTGTTTCTACATTTTGAGGTTGGAAGTTCACTACTTTGAACGCAGTCAATTTACAGGTTTTGGCAAAATTAAAAAAACGCAGTGGATAGTTACAAGAAATTTTTTTTACAGTGTAGTTTTAGGTGATATAATAGAAAACGTTTTAAGAAGTGAAGCCGCTCAAATTTCTCTTGGGATTCGAAATGGCGGCTATTTAAATTTACAACATTAACAAGCCATTTTAGAGAAAAAAAGAAAGCCTTTTTTGGATAACTCATATAAATATAAAAATCTGTCAGAATTTGAAATCACTTTTCGGACCTATAAAAACATTGTAAAAAATTGGGATCCAAAAAAATACAAAAATTATAATAAGCATTTTTTAATACTCATTTTTCTAACGCATGAAATCAAGCCATTCATCTACACTATTCTGTTTTTTTATCCGGAATTTCAGTTTTGAATCTCAATTTGAAATTAGTAAGGTTCTGCTTTGACCTCATTGACAAACAAACGTTTCTTATAGACATAAAATTTAATTTCAGCGTCGATAACGTTTCCACGTTTCTGGATTAGGAGCGCGTTTTGACTTTTGACACAAGATAGTAAGGTTATGAAACGGTACTTGGGACTTGACCAGGAGGCATAGAGATGACAGCATATCCTATACGCTCCATGATTGCTGGATACTTTATAACCCTGTTTTCGCCACAAACTTCTTTCACCGGTCGGTAAACGGGAACTTACAACTCCCAAAATAGGTCGTATATAGTGGAAAAACACGTTTCCTGTTTAAACTATTTTTGCCAAGAAAACAATTATTTTACTACGTCATGCAAGTTTCAACACAATATAAACTAGAATTAACTTTATACAACACATGCGCGTTATGGGCGCTATACGCCACCTATTTTGAGAGTTGAAAGTTGCCGTTTACAGACCGGTGAATGAAGTCGGTGGTGGGGGTACACTTTATTTCCCTAGGAAAATAAAGTAACATTATTTCCCTGAAATCGGGGTTATAAAGCATTGAGAGTGCAGAAAGTGCTGCCATGTGTATGCCTACTCGCCGAGTCAAAAGTGCCGTTTCATAACCTTAATTTCATATGTATCAAAACGTGCTTTCTTTTTGCAATGTTTTTTTTTCATTACGGGGGGCTCGCCCCCTCCCAGAGCTGCGTCCTGGACCACGCGCCCCCTGCTACTTCACCCTAGACCGCTGAACTCTCAAATGCTCCAAAAGTCCACAGCGGCCATTTGTTGCATAAAGTATCGTGTGCATCATGGGTTGTACGTCTTTATACGCCTCGCGTGTTTATAGGAATCGTCCTGCAAACATCACGCTCGGCTATAAAGACACACAACCCTTGGTGCACAATGTAGTATTAATAATTAATGCATATGGCAAAAATTGTATTCAAAATATGCAAAAAATATGAATTACATATATACGATCAGAAATGAAATACGAATTCTAACCCAACATTTAGGCTATAATTTTTTAGATAACGAATATTTTATACGTAAATGGATAAAATTTTATATAAAGTTCATTTTTACCTTGAGATAATTTAATTGAAGGTCACAATGTGTTGAAACTTATATAACATATTAAAATATTTTTTTTTGTTGACAAAAACAGTTTTAACATAAAACATGTTTTTTCATTGTATACGATGAAAATTCCACATGTAACACTTAGTCTCCAAAAAATCTTAATTGTTTTCGTTCACTAATCTTGTTAAACTATGCAAAACAATAACAAAATTGTTTTTAAGCACAAATTAAAATGCATCTTCAAAATTCTACCTGGTTTCGCGAGTTCACATTTGGCCGCATTGAAAAAATAAATGGCGTATTGCAGCGCAGCGGATCCCAATAAGATATACCGGGATATTTCATTCGATCCCACTTATCTCCCAGATTGTCCCAGGGATATCCCAGGAATAACCCGTCGGATATCCTGCAAGGCGGAAATTGGCATAATACGAAATGCAATAAAATTATGCGTCTAATAAACCCAAGTTGAAGGGAAAATGTCACTTTTGTGAAACACATTGCAAAACAAACTCAAATTTCGATGTTTTCGAAAAATTGGAATAACACTGGAAATAATTAACATTTTTTAATGTACTTGGGCTTATTTTGAACAAAATTCTCCATAGTATTCTGTATAATTATTAAGATATTTGTAGAATAGTTTCCTTAGATTCTAGCTTCGGGTCAAACTTTATGCAAAAAGTCGCAAAAATCAAATAATGATTGTACTCAACACATGATTTAAAAAATTCAAAACAATCATATTTTTATCAATATTTCTAACATTGATTAAAATATGATAATCATTTTCAAAAAAGGTTTGTAAGTATTTACACATTTTTGTGCCAAGTATGACCTTAGGGCAGAATCTAGGGAAAAAAATTCTGAAAATATCTCAATGATTTAGACAAACATTATGTAGAATTCCGTTTCAAATAAGCCCAAGAAGTTTAAAATATGTTAATTATTTCCCGAATTATTATAATTTTTTGAAGATATCGAAATTTGACATCGTTCTTCATATCTTTTTATAAAATTGACATTCTGCCTTCAACTTGGGTTTATTAGACACCAAATTCTATTAGCCTTCATTTTAATATGAGGAAATAATTTTATGTCAAATTAAAATATTAAGGTTCTTTAGCAACAGCTCAAAAATGAGGCCTTTAGATAATTTCAGTCGATAGTAGTAAAGTAGCTAGCTAATAGCTAGTTAATAATTTGAATAATATTCCCTAAGTTGCTAAAAACCTACACAGGTGCGTTTAAAACCATTTGAACTCAATAGTTCACATTTATTTTGGTGATAAACTTAAATTCTCGTAAATTCTCAAAAAACAAAAAAAAACAAAAAAACATCGCGGTCATGAAGTTAGTTACCGCCTTCTGAACTCTAGTGCCTACTACGTAATTACTACTCGTGTGATTGTTGCACTTGCCTGCGGCTCATGTTGCAATCATCACACTCGTTGCCATCACCTGGTTTACGCACTTGTATTACAAATAACTATTATAATAGTTAAGCTGTTATAATCATAAAAAAGCGTAGTGATTCTAAAATTGCTTACTTGTAGTTCATCACGACCACTGCACATCATGAACGCGGACAGCTGATGAACGCGACCAGTATTATGTCCTAAGGGTGTGAGTTCGTTTCTAAGAACTTGTAAAGCCTCTAGCACAAGACCTTCTTCGAGATATTCAAGGTACTTTTGCTCTAGTAATAAGAATTTCATTTCCTGTAGAACAGAAAGTAAACCATCTATATTAAGTTATTAGAAAAATGTTATTCATATCGCAAATTAAGTTACTCGGTAGATAATAGCTTAGGATGGGCCAAACACATTAAAAAATTGAAAATTTCAAAATATGGTGAGTTTCGAATGGACTAAATAACTAATAAATTATTAATTTCAATTTAAAAGGAACGAAACTCTGTATTTAGTTTTGTGGAAGCATGCCAACAAGTTTTGTCGACCTGGAAAAAGATGAAACGTACCACTAGACTTTGGCTAGCACCATTCAGGAAGGACTTGAGTTCGTTGAGATCATGATCCGCCTTACTCCAATCACCGTCCATGACGTGCTGTCTGAATTTTGCGGCTGACGGATGGTCCAGGCGACAGCCAGATTCTTGCATGAGTAAATCAGCTGTACGACTGTAATGAAAACGTGGTTACTTCGCTTCAAAAATACTTTAGACGTTGATTATGTAGTTTGTAGTACCGCGCTCGTATTTTTTCATACTTTAGTCAGTAACCGTAACTGTAATGTGTAATCAATTCCTTTTTTTTTTGTTGAGGAACTTGCCCTTCACTGATTGTAGAATAGTGACTTACAATGGTTTAGCGATTTTCGAATCATACAATTTTAATACTCGTACTAATAACGTAGTTTATAAGATGATGTAATTCAAATCAAATTAGGTGTTGTCAATAATCATTGTATTAAGATTTTTGTATCCAACTACTTTTGTTGCATGTAGTTTATTTTACAGAATTTGAAATGGTACCAATTTTCTTTTTATAAACAACAGCTGAGAGCAACAGATACTTCGCGAAGACTATATAAAAGATATGTATGAGCTTTAATAGTTTGATATTTGTCAGCTTTAATAGCTTTAGGTTCGAAATTGTTAAATGTTTACAAGCTGAATTCGATTTATAATATTTTGATTTCGACGTCTATTTGAAATGTGTTGATTTTAAGGTTTAATTATGTAAAATTGAAAGCTCTGAACACTTTCGATTTTAAGAATTTCAACAAGCCAAAAGAACCAACTGTTTTTCCAGAATCTTTTTCAAGAGCGCAAATGAATTTTTCTTATTTATTTACTAAAAACATTTTTCAACGACCAGCCTCAAATATAAACGCAGATACGAGTAACTATATTCAAAGACTAAATTTAACTCGCTCCCACAAGAATACGTTCAATCCAGTCATGTTGCGATACAATGCACACGATAAGGAAGGGGAAACGATGAGATTGGAGAACGCAAGTGAAATTTGAAGATTACAGAAATCAATTGATAGAAAGTACGTACTCTAGACCAACTGTCTTCAAATGCTGTCCGATGAGACGCACGATGTCTTGATTTGTTTTGTCCATGATTTTCGGTGGTCCTATTGATGGACTGGCTTCGCCGTTGATCCCATTCGCATCGTCCGCCTCTGTGGATATGTTTCCATTTGTTTGTGGTCCACCAGAATCCGATGTCGCTCCGTTTTGTTGTGGACCGGATGAAACAGCTCCGCCATTTGAGGCTTGCTGCATAACTCTGTTAAACAAATTATAGAATGAAAATTGTAATTTAAAAAAATATGAAAGTTAAATTTAAAAAAATTCTTCCAGGATAGTTTGATATTCGAAAGTAAAACTTCGATTTTGTCAATTATTATGGAGTTCGATAATAATAATTTTTTTAGGACAACTTTTTGTGCAAAAAATTCTATTTTCTCTAAAGTGCAGGGGGCGTTGCACATACTAAACTTTACATTAAAACTTTTCAACATAATTAAAATCTACGACAATAATTTCTGAAACCCAGTTTATAGGTATAAATAAGTTAAACTATTATGAGTTTTTTAGAAAATTTAAGTCGTTAAAATTTCGCAATAGAAATTAATACGGTCGTTCGTTTTAGGCATATTTTTTATATTCAGAGTTTGCTTATCGGTACAGCAGTACAAATTTAACAAGTAAATTTTAAAATAGGATTTGAAATTTAATAATTTTTCTGATAGGGGGCAGAATACGTAAAGTGTTCCCATCTAATTTTTTTAATCCATTCTAAACTTGCCTGAATTACAGTCCTAGTGGCCCTATATTAGTCAACGCAACTATAGGCCAATTTATCAACAGGTTGTCAATTCACAGGGTTTTAAGTTTTGACCTTTTCACATAACTGTCTCAGGTGAATCCGATTGAAATTTTATTATGTTCCTTTTGAAGGTTCTTTTTATGTAGTATTAAGTATTGTAACTATGATTATTATATCGATTAATTTTTTTTTGTAAATCGATATAATAGTCCTAAGACCAATTCCATCTCAAATCATGGAAAATTTCAAGAAGTCACATTTTTGTCAAAATGCAGTATTTTTTTAATAAGCATAGGTATTTAGAATTTTCTTCATTTATTCGACGTGAAAATTCTTGCCCTTTCAATTGACCAAAACAAATGAAAATTTTGCAAAATTATAAAATTGCGGCTGTTTTTCTTAAATTCTTGAATGTGCATTTTCTCAAAACCCCTGCTTAATCTTTTTTAGAAATAGATGGTAATACGTAGTACATAATCTCCAGTTTTTGGTAAACCACTGCTTCACGATGAAAAAATTTATTTTTGAAAAATCGGATTTTCGCATTTTTCTCGGAAACAATGAAAGATGGAAAAAAAGTTCAGATAAAAGTTTTTAAATCTAAAAAACTTCTACGAAAAAAATACATGTTCCTATTTTCTGATACCTTGCATCGTGTACGAGAAAAAAAAATACCGCTTCAAAAATGGTTTAGCCCGCATAAAATAGATGAGATGCCTTTTTCAAATTAACAGAAACCTTTAAAAATATTGGCAAAAATAAAAACGGTGGAGTTTTCCTGAAATTCATCCTTTCATGTTTCAAAATTCGATGAAAAAAATAAGGAAGATTTTCTGGAAAGCCCCACATTTTTTATTTTTGCCCATATTTCTTTACAGTTTTTGCTTACATAAGGAAAAAATCCTACCAGTTTTATGAGGGCTTAACCATTTTTGAGACCGGCAATTTTTTTTCTAATATGATTGTTCATTTTTTCTCTTAAACAATGCAAGATATCACAAAAGAGAGACAAGTAATTTTTGCAAACTGTTCTAGATATGTGAACTTTCATCTGAACACCTTTTTACCTTTCGCTGCTTCCGTGAAAAATGCGAAAATTCGATTTTTCAAACATAATTTTTTTCTATGTGAAGCAGTGGTTTGCCAAGAACAGAAGTCAGGAGATCTGTAATACATATTAGGATCTACTTATCAACAAAAAAAATGTTGAAAAGTGGGGTTTTTGGAGAAAATCCAAATTCAAGAATTTCAGAAAAACAGCCGCCATTTTGTCAATATTCCCGATTGATCTCAAAGTGTTTTATTTTATTCATCTAACGGACATGTAGCAGACCTCATAATGAGTAAAAATAAGTCTTATTTTGAAGGCTAAGAACTTCAAAGGAAAATTATGGCTCTGACATAAGTTATAACGCATATATGTGCGCAGATTCTGGGAAAGTACGATCTTGTACGAGCAATATTACAAATGTCAAAAGTGCGAAAGCCCATATAAAATACGAATTTAAAAATGTCTACTTCATGAAATCAAATCACTTTCAAGAAAAATATTTTTAGGTGATTATGAGTCCCAGTTAGACGAATAAAATTAAAAACTTTTCAGACCAAACGGAGATTGGCCCAAAAGCAAGCCTTATTGACGCTCCTCTTTTTTTTTGAGATCAGTTCAAAGAGCGAAAATTCCTACAAAAAAAACCGAACACCTACGCTCGTTCGGAAAATACTGCACTTCGAAAAAAAAAAAAAAATGTATCCATTTTTGAGAATTCGCAGTCATTGTGTGATTCTAGACATTTTATAAATTTTCAGTCGGAACCCAGCGTTTTTTCACGATTTTTTAAAAGTTGGTACTAATGTGGTGAATATATTCCATGAGAATTCATTTCGTGCCCGTGCATAGTTAGTCTAGAATCCATTACCACTTTTGTGTCCATTTTAGGTCAAGTTGACAAGTTGATTGATTCTTGTACAGAATGTTCACCGAATACGGAATATAAATTTTTTTTAGGTATTTCGTTGTTATTTAACATTATCTGTTTTTAAATATCAACATTTATTTTGATTTTTTGGACACACAGAAGTTTATATTTTAATTTAACCTGCATTTTGAATAATTTCTCATATAATTTATATAGTGTGGAAAAAATACTTTTGTTTCATTAATTATATCAATTCAAGTTTTAGCAATAAAGTTTTTTTTTTAATTTTTTAAAAATAAGAAAATTTTGGTTTTAAAGCCAAAATGTTTGAAGGAAAACGGCTCTTTTTTGGTCGCTTAACTCGGTGAAGTCGGACTTTAATTTATATTTTTAATAATCTTGTTTTCATATATAAAAAATAATTAAACTTTAAAATAACTGCAAGACTAGCAAATTTGTCGACAAACTTTTGATACACTGCGTCACCAGTCTGCAACGTTCAAATACGTACTCATAACATGACATGAGCATGCGCAGTCGGCACGATTTAAACTGAATGTGCCCTGGCGAATAATTTCTTAATCAAGATTTTTTTATCTTCATTGTACGTCATAAAAATCAAAAGCTGAAAAATTATGTTTGACCTAAATATTATAAAAATATTAAAATGTCAATTCCTAATTGATACACTAACGTAAACAAATAATTAACATTTTTCGAAATTCTTGGATTCATTTTAAAGGTAAATTTTTTTAGTATTTTGGTTTATTAAGACATTTTTAAGATTTTCTGTCTTGATCTAACTAGAGCCTTTTAGTTAATTGAGATAATTGTTCAAAACATCTTAATAAGTTACAAAAATAATACAAGAAATGTCTTAATCTTGAGTTCTGTTTTTATCTATTGAAAAAATGAACATCTTTGCTTTACCGCAGATTTATCATTTACAGAATTTTATTAGCATTTGTGCTATTATGGAGAATACAATGTAATTTGACAGAAAAATTAAATAACTGACAAGTAAGCATACATATGGTAGTGTAGGTATAATGGTATATAATATAAAAATAAGAAGTTTCTTTTTGTAGTAAAGGAAAATTAAAACAAAAAAAATTCTTTAGTGAAAAATATATTTTATTATGCGAAAGGAATTAAAATAAATAAAGTAAACACAACCATATTTACATTCACTTTTGATTGATCTTAGTTTCAAAAAAATGTATAACTTATTTTGAAAAAAACTCCACTATCAGAAATTAAAAAAAAAGATTATGTCTATGTATCTCCAAAGTAAACTAAGTGAGAACAGCTAACGTCATCTGGCGATGAACTAGAAATTGCGTATATTGTGGTTTTACCCATCCTGTGTCACCATAGAAATCTTGAGGTGTCAAAACAGCTGTTTGCATTTTTTTCATAATTATTTGAAATATCCATTAGAGATTATGACACATGATAATTACAATTTCACTACTTGTGATAAAATAAAAAAAACTAGATATTGTTTACAAAAACAACTTTTCTGTTATTCTTTGGTGCTATATAAACAGTCGCTACTCCGAATGGAAGAAGCGCTAAAATCGACGAAATTTGATAGTCAATAAAAGGGACACATTAAGAGACATAAGTATCTGAAAAAGGCATAAAAATAAATCGAAACCTGTTCTTTAATGCTCTGCTCTAAATAAATAATGTCATTGGCAGAAAACAAAGTGATCTGAAAAATATTTGTGTTGTACGAACTCCAGAAAGGCAGAAAATAAATATGTAAACACAATTGTGTCAAACTGAAAACCAGGTATGTAGAAAATCCTGGCTGAACACACCGAACCTACCGAACACAAAGAAAAGTTGAGAAAACCTTAGTGGAAATCTAGAGATGCGCAATCACCGAAGTATTGTTAGACTCTGGTGCTTGGATTTTTGTTAAATTGGGAATGGATATTTGTCTTGTTTCCTCGTGGGGGTGATGTCGGATAATTGGAATTAGTTGGTGGTGGGGCGTGTGTTGTTGAAATGGGATGTTGTGGTATGTGGGTTATGATTACCGATAGCTCTCCATGTCTGCGTTGGTGTGGTGCTCGTCCGCTGGCCGTGGGGTAGTCGGGATAGAACTACGGGACCTTTTGCGCGGTGGCGGAGCGAGTCCACCGTCGTCCGACTCGCCGCTCGAGGCCAGGCTTATGCGCGTACCGCCCCGTTTTTCACACGATTATTATCCCGAGGATGGCTGGTGGGACTGGGGCTAGGGCTCAAATACGCACGCAGCCACGGTCACAGGCAGGAAAACCTGGGGACTAGGGCTTGTCCTGGTTTTCCCCGTTTCCCTGCTACGAAGGCCGCAGTGTGCGCCCAGCAGCACGTGAGAGCCGCGCTTTGCAGATGAGAATCGCCAAAACGAGAAAAAGGAAGGAATTCCGATTTTTGTGCGACTGCCAAAACGAACACGAACAATGACTGCCACACAGCTGATACTTGTTTGGATCGTCGTTTACGTCACATCACTGTCCCCTCACAGCTCGACAGGGTGGTGGGCTTGGCGACTGCTTCGGAAATACTCGGTTATTTTCGCCAAGTCGAGTGCCTTTGTTCGGTTGTGTCGGCTATGTTCGGCTATGTACCGTAGGGAGTTGGATGAAGTTTGGCCTAAAAGCTGTTGTCATGATCAAATCAACACAATATGGTCTCGCTACGCGCATCTAATAGAAACTGAACCACTTAAATCGTTCGTATCAGAGTCCTCCATCTTTCAAAGGACGTCAAGCGGCAAATTTAAATCAAGTTCAGCCCTGCATGCGCGAAATGCAGAAATAACTGGAAAGCAGTCTTATAAATGGGTTGGAGTTACGGAACATTCCGTAACTATAAACAGTGCGTATAAATAATCGTTTAAAGCTGTAGCAAAAATAAGAAACACGTGTTTAATATTTATAACATGTACGAAAATATAACAAATCTTATTTCAAAATTCGCAGTGCTTTTTCCAAACATATTTAAAGAATCATTATCTTCCATTCTATTTAGACTTCGGATTAAAAAAAAATTCAACAGCAGCTTATATTATTATTTTTTTTATTACTTTCATAATGCTTCATAATGTAGCTTGGAAACGGTCCAGTGGAACGTTACACTGGGACCTGCGGGGAACCTTCCGTTTTTTTGTTATTTTTAACAACAATTATCTCGTAAACCATAAGAGATAGGTAAAAATGGATGTCATTTTTGAGTTTTGAGTACCACATTTATACTACACTGTCATATATGATATCCATATTATAAGCTGACATCGATTTTGACCTATCACTTACGGTTTACGCGATATTTATTGATAATAATAACAAGAACGGTAATTTCTGTTTGGAACGTTCCCAAACACATTTTACACGTTCCGGGAACGTTCCGAAGGTTCCCGCGGAACGTTTCAGGACCGTTCCGTGCTATTAGGGAAATGATACATTGTGGATAATTACCAAGAAATTGTTCAATTTGACTAAAGAAATTTAGGTAATGTTTTAATTATTTGAATTTTCACCAAAAAATAGGGACAACCTAAAATAAAAGTTTACATTGATTATTTTTTTATATAGTTTTTTGTAGAAAGTTACGTATCTCTACAACAAAAATAAAGGAATATATTAATTGCGAAAGCTGCTTCCAGTTTTATTTGTTCTTACAATTCAAAAATTAGAAATTTCTACACACACTTATGAATAAATACAATTTTTTACGCAAAAAAAAAATGGAAAATCTATGACCCCAGAATAAATATTTAGTTTTTGATATTTTTTAATACTTTTAGTTTTCTTTCTAAATCCAGCGAAAAATCCTTTTAAAAAACTTCAAAGCAAACAAAATATGGTGACGATTTTTCTGAAAATGTTAAGAGACAATTCATTCAAAAACCCTAGTAGTTTTCTATTCTTAATTCATATTTTAGCGTTCTAAAAATAAGTCTGCTAATACTTTATTCAAACGCGTTATATTCCAAATTTTGTACTAAAATTAAAAAAAAAACAGGTTAAAATAGTATTGTAGCATAATAACAATTTCCACGCCGTCGTAAAAAAAACTTTTACTTAATTTTTTTCCATGAAAGTCTATTTTTTAATTATATACAAAAACACGTTTTTAACTTACACTCCATTTCTCTTCAATTGTTTTTTTTTCATTATTCTTTCACAAAAATATCTTATCAGCCATAGTTAAATAAGCGAGATAGAGAAAAACGCCAACACACTATTTAGTAGGTCTTTTTAAGAGTAATGATTTTGTTCTTTTGACTTTTGACGCATCGTGTGTCGTATTCGTAAAAACGTAGATTTTCGTGTTTTGTAGAAAAAAGATTCACGAAGAAAAAATAATACGTAATTTTAAAGAAAAAGTTCGACAAATTTTTGATATTAATCTGCGCCATTCGCTTTAGCAGTTAAATACTCTTAACTTTATCAAAATGGAATTTTCACAAAATGGAACTTCCGCCGGATTTAGAAAGAAATCCAACATTTCTTATTTATTTTATCAATCCGATAAAATACGTGTCATGTGCTTTCATTCCCTTTGAAATAATTCAGTATGTATTTTTTTAATTTGATAATTATAGTGTGATGGGTTCAACAAATAAAAATATGCGAATAGGCATTAATTTGCCTGTTTATTGAAATTATACAACTTTTTTTTGTCACCAACTTTTTTTTTATTTAGCTTTTCAACTTTTTAAAGGTGAATAGGTTCTGTGATGACTGTATTTCAGAAAACAAATTATAATTATAAGGGCGCAGTCCCATGGATACATACATTAGCAGAGTAGCAGATTTGCGGAGTAGGTTTTTCGACCAATCAGATGATTGCAGGGAATTTGCTGAAAAGTGTTCGAAAGTGACAAGTTCAAGCCGTGCAGGGACTAGGGAATAATTCTGCGCCTGCGCTCGTGATGTTTTCAAATATTTGAAAAGTGATGAGTGAAAATGGAAATTGGTGGTTAAAATATTTTTCAAAATGAGTAATAACGACGGGAATCAGTCTGGGGTAAGTACTGATATAATAAAGTAGAATATTACTATGTTGTTGTAGATAATTTGTGCAAAGAAATTAAATGTGAGTGTTATAAACATATTTTAAAGCTGTAATAGGTAAGCTAACCAACAAACAAAAACTTGCAGTTTTTGCAAAAATATACAAAAATAAAATAATTTCGTGAACGATTCCAAAGTTTATGTTCTAAATTTATTGACGCAATGTTTTCCAAAAAATTGTGAAGAAGTTCGGCTTATTTTTCGTTATCCTACAATAATTGTTATTATCTTTTCAAATGAAAACAAAATTAGAAACTGTTCGCTTCTGTTGTCAATATCATTATTGATTTTGAGCAGATACAATAAATAAACCGATGTAATAAATATTTTTCTCCAATTTTGTATTTCAGTTATGAAGTTTTTTTTGTTACATAATTTCAGGAATAAGAACTTCGCTAAGGACGAGGAGGAGAACCGTGTTCATCTCGTTGAGATGTACTAATAGTGTTCATGAGGATGCACCTAGTAGGGTGTGGTTAGCTTATGAGTTCCTTATGATGATCAAATTAACGTATGAGAAGAAAGTTGTTGAAATACTGTTTGTACATTATTGATTCGCATCTCAATTAGATAGTTATTTTAATTTGTATCCAATTTCATTATTGTTTGAACTGGATTAAAATGTTTTTTCACGCATTTTTGTAGAGAGTCATTAGTTTGCATGCGAGCATTTTTGTGACAAATAGTTGATTAATTTCTTTCTTCAGTTTTGACTTTTAGTTTATGATTTAAAAGATTAAGTTTCTTTTTATTTTATTGACCATTTCCGGAGACTTGGCTGATATAGTTGATTAATATTTCATCTGTATGAAAATTCAAGTACTGAATAGTAATTATTATTTTTACCCCCCCCCCCCCCTGACCACTGAAAAGAGACTATATGGAAAAATTTTAATATGGAATTTTATTCCGAAAAAAAGCCCATGATTAATTTGGAAATTATATGAAAATTTGTTTGCATAATTCAACAGCAGAATTTCAAGGAAAATTATTATTTAGTATTTCCTATGGAATTCGCTCTATCGAATGATTTTTATACAATCCTTTGCAGAAAATGTCTGTGAATTTTAAAATGAATTCGGCAGATATAATCTTTTAAGACTGTGTCTAGCCGTCCTGAAAAATTGAGATAGTTGGAAAAGGGGATGGACTAGTCGTTCCGAAAATTTGGGATGACTAGCCAAGTTTATAAAAAATATTTTACTACTTATCCAGAATTTCGGGATGACGAGAGACTTCGATTTTCCTAATATTGTCTTAATCGGATTTTTTATTACTGCCTTCAGCTCATTTTTTTTTAAAACTGATACTTGTGAAAAACAATTTTTCAATTAGTATTCGAGTTCAGCAAGAATAAGTATATACAAAAATTCATATAATCTCTTTTAGTTTACTGAAAAAAATATGAAAACGTGTATGGCTGTATTTTTTTATTTTCCTGAACGATTTAATAAAATCAAAATTCTGTATTTTATTTTATATTTAATTTAAATACTTAATATTATTTGAGTAGATTTGAACAGAGATGCTTTTGTTTTATTATTCCTGTTTTTTTCTAATTGGTTCATTTTATAATTTAAATGTTGAAAAAAAGCACATCATTGTAACAAGAAAATAATAATTTTTAATTGATAATATATGAAATTGTTTGGGATAAATGTGAAATATTTGAAATTATACAACAAAATAAAATTAATAATTAGAAACCAATATTTTTTAAATCAATGTTTCATTTAATAATGAAAAAGACCTTAAAACTTCTTGTCTTCTGATAATAGTTTTAATGAAAATAATTAAATCAATTGTTAGAATCCATTATAATTACAATTTTTTAATTTCAAGTATGAGTAGAATCTTTAACCTTCTTAGTTTATTATATTAAACAGTACAAAATTGTATGTCTTTCTTAAAAGTAAAGAATTTTATATTTAGTTTAGAGTAATGAAAATTTGACAGATTCCCTAAATTCCTGAAATTTTCTGGAATCTCTGAAATCCTTGAATATTTTTAATTTCCTGATTTGTTGTAATGTTCTGAATTCCCGAAATGCTTTTAATTCTTTGAATTCCTTTAATTACCTAAATGCTCTAAAATCTATGAACTTCTCTTAATTCCCTGAAATCTTCGAATATCCTGAATTCCTTGAATATTCGGAATTCTCTGAATCCCTTGAATTCTCCGAAATTTTTTTAATTCTCTGAACCTCCTGCATTCCTTGAATCTTCTAAATTCCGAGCTTAATTCCTTATTATTATTATTATACCATTAAGCCATTTCCCTTTCGGGGTAGGCGTGACTTGCTCGGTTGGAAAATAGTATTGGGTATATGGGTGAATTGGTATATAGTATATAGGTATAAGTTAGATAGGTATATAGGTGTAAAGTAGATAGGTATATGGGTGTTAGGTATATATGTTTTTAGATTGATCTGGAATTCTCGTGTCATTTATTCAAATGACACGTTTATTCCGCAACACTGCTCCGACCCAGGTTGCTGATCAATCTCTCTAGCGATCACCCCAAGTGAAGAGCCTCACAAAATTGTTAT